>AFRD01000421.1:0-30482 GCA_000222875.2 Periglandula ipomoeae IasaF13
CAGCCGCTCCACCATGGCCGTGTATCCCTCCTGAGCAGCCCATGATACTGGCGTCTGGAGGTATTTGTCTTTCGCCTCGATGTTGGCGCCGCCTTCGAGTAACAGCTTCATGCTTGCTTCGTAACCGTTGAAGGCAGCACGCTGTATGGCTGTCCTTTGTCTCTTGTCTGTTGCCTGGATATTGGCGCCATAATCCAGTAAGAGCTTCACGCTTGCATCAGCCCCTTATCGCTGGCATGTCTGAGGGCCATTTCGTGTTTGCCATTCCTTTCCTCTATATTGGACCATTTTCCAGCAAAAGCTTCATAATAACCTGAAGGTCCCATGAAATATCCAGAAGCGGCGGCGTCTTTCCCGCGTGGTTCTTCGCTTCAATGTCGGCGTCATTTTCGAGTAATAGCCTCACCATGTGCTGGTTCAAACCTTCTACGGCCTAGATCAACGGCGTGCTGCTGCAGACTGAATCCTTCGCTTCCATCTGCGCTCCTCCCTCAAGAATGACAAAGTCGTACTCAAATACGCCGCCCATGCCATTTCGTGATGCGCTGACGACAACATCCCCTAAACGAATGTCGTGCTTCAAGCTTGGCACGCCGCCGCCTATGCCGACCATCAGACCTATCCTCACGTTAGGGAAGCTATGCAACATGTGTGTCGCCACACTGGCTGCCATTGACTTTCCATATTCGCCATCTGGTAAGACGGCGATAACAACATTGTGCTTTCCGAGTCTCCCTAGAGTATAGTCGTTGGTATCGTTGTCTGATATAACCTCCAGCTCGGGATGCTCCTCATCCAGCATTTCTTGGGCGGCGATATACTCCGTCAAGACGGCGCATATCCACCCAACAATGTAGTCCTTGGGGTTGGACATGGTCCAAGGCGCCAGTTCGTTGGTTTAGAGTACGCGGCCAGATGAATACGCAAGAAGCACTACGAAACATGGTGCTGGCTCATGCCTCAATGGAAATCAGCCGCAAGGGAATATGACATCCCAGGCTTGTTGTTTTTGATTTCGTTGTCGCCCAACGACGGTGTCGTGTCGCGCGGGGAGGTTGCGTCTGACATGGGGTGAAGATCAACCTGCATACAGATGCCCCAGTCGTATCGGGTTTTGACGAGGGTCATGGTCAGCTCAGTCCGCGGCTGCAGCGTTGTTGGCTGCCGTGCTCAAAACGTGCTCATTCAAATCTGGTAGTATGGTGTCGTCAGAAACATCATCGTTCCTACAAAGGAAAGACGGGAGTGAATCTGGTGAGAAGAGTCATAACTCAAGAGCGTATTACTTTCAAAATGATTGCACGTGCTACTCTATCTGACCCCTAATAGCCTCCCACCACTCTGCAGAGATCTCGTTTGCCCAGGGAATGGATTCCTGCGCACCAAGTCCCTTGATCGTTTGAGCCGCCGCCCGACAACCGCGTTCAACAGCAATTTCGATATTCCACTCTCCGCGCTGCCTCTGTCTGACGTATTCCAAGGCGTAGTTACCCACGAAAGTGTCGCTAGAAGAAGGGAACATGTTAGCGTCGAGACTTGTCATTTCGTCACGGTATACTCGAGGATTCAAGTCGACCGATAACTCACCCTGCTCCTGTGGTGTCTTGGACGACAACGTTCTCGACAGCCGGCACATGGCCGGACGTTTCTTCACCGGCATAGTACGCTCCCTGAGCTCCGAGGGTTATCACGACGTTCTTTACGCCCGCTTCCAGGAAATACTGCGCCGCCTCTTTCCACGTGTCAATGATGGCCAGGTCATCATTGCTGCCAAAAAGCTGTGCCGCCTCTCTCGCATTAACTACTAAATGCGTCACGGATCTGTAGATTGAACGATGGAGGTCTGTAACGGGAGAAGGGTTCAGCAAGGTATCAACACCCTGTTTGTGGGCTGTGTCCAGGATTTTCTCAATTGTTTCCCGTTTGGTTTCCAAATGAGTGACGACAAGATCCGGTCTGTTGCCATCCGCCAAACTTTCCACGGAATCTTTATTACGGGGTTTCCAGTTGGTATTCGCCCCTGGATATCCGATGTCCCTGGAATTGCCGGTGGATATGTCGACAAACACCACGCAGGTACCGGTCTTTTCTTCTGGTGAAGTTACCATACCGGATGTAATGACGCCATTCTCTGTCAGGTTCTTCTCCAGCTGCTGGGCAAACGCATCGTTTCCCACAGCAGTGTTCAAATATACCAAGACGTCAGGCTGGTCGACGTGGGTTTTCGGGGCAGACTTCTCGTCCTGGAGCGCCTCGGCCCTGGTGGGGGAGATTCTCGCGCCGGAGTTTTCGATAGCTTTGTTCATAGGCTTATCATGTTGTGCTCTGTAGATTGCCACAGCCGTATTCGAGCCCTTTCCTCCGGGTTTGTAGTGAAGCGATGAGGCGTCCAAAGACTCGCCAAGATCTGGCATACGTTCCACCTCAAAGACCAGGTCCATTATCGCTCCACCAACCACGGCAATGGCAGGCGTCGTGCGACCGGGGGCCACGTTTGTAGGGCGAAGTTGCATAGTGCCACATGAATCCATGGCAGCATACATGTAGAAGAGTGTGAAATGGAATGCAGCTATCGTGATACGAATGTCTGAAAGAGAGATTTGTAGCCCCAAGGCCAGCTCAAAGGCTATCGACGCTGGCCAGGCCTGTGCACAGAGCCTGCGAATCGTTCCCTCAACAAAGAGCGCTTCTCATACCTTTATCCTGTGTGAACTTGTGCATGTTGCACTCAAAAATTATGCGGTGGCGCACCTCGTTCGATTGATAATATTCAGATTCTTGATATCTTCTACCTTGCACCATAGCAATCACTCAGAGAAGTCACGAAGTCGCAGATAGCAGCCGTATATTGCAAACAGAAGTTCTATTGGATCAAAATAGAAGCAGTTTCCGCGTCTTCCAGTACCATATTCCTTGATGACCGTCTCAATTGTCTCCGATAGGTGGTCGAGCTTTATGACGCCCCATGTAGGTTTTCACACCCTGGGGCGAGTGCCCCAAGCAGCTCGAGCCCTTTCACCTTCACTCCAGCGGCAAGCAGCAGCTTACACAGATCCCTGTAGACAGCTAACCGTCCAAATTGGTTTTGTGGCTTTTGGTGTACTTCCTGATATCGTAGACGCACGATGTCTTTCCCAATGTGTTCAAGTTCCCGTTGACAGCACGTTAGAAGCTTAGCGACGGGACAACTGATACTAGTGAGCATCTTTCCCACCTTTTCAACGCGACCTTTTGCCGAATGACAATCTGAAGTTGGACCGTGCATTATCAAGGAAAACGTGCATACGCCAGCCTTGATGTTCTCATCATAGTGGGATGTGAGGCTGCCCCAGTAGTTCATATAGGGCCCAAAACATTCGCCTGCATGCAGAGCCTCGAAAACTCGGGCAACATCCGTCTCCTCCTTCAAACGAAATTCGTACTGAGCCCAGTTGGGGTACAAGCGATCATGAAGTCCGCTACCCTTGCACCGAGAAGAGGGGCATTTGCAAGTACAGCCACAGTTCAAAGACATCTTGTTGGTGTTGGCTCGGTTGTAATGGTGTCCTATCTTGTTGTGTGCTCGGAGGACTCGACAATACTGAAAGTGAAGCTGTGGTCGTAAATGATATTAAATGGAAAATTTGAGAAGATACTCCATCCCCGAGCGAGGATCGGTAAATCACGGGGTTCTTATACTTTTGGGGGAGGTCCAGCATCTGATAGTTCCCGTCTGCACGCGGGTTGACATTTGTCCCATGCTCAAATGGTGTGCATGTCTTCCACAACCTGTTCATACTGAACGTGTCGCGCCTGTTCTGGATACTCCTGGCAAGTTTTTTTTCACTCCTTTTGAATTATCTAAGTAGTGGATATATTTCAGCCAGTGACGAAACTGCGGCGTACAAAGCTCTTTGAGCCCTTGTTGGTACCCTACGTCGTAACGATCTGATGGCACAAGGTTTCGCATTTTAATGATACGAAGCTCTTATAAAATTGGATTGATTGTTCCCTACGTATCTTCTGAGTTACTTGCCATATCCCTCGGCCCAACCACTCGTATAAGCTGTTCAGCCCATGAACAGATAAATGGTGGGCAAAAAAGTAGCCATAGTAGGACTGGGATTAAAGAATGGAGTGTTCTCATACAAGTATTGCGTGGGGCCGGAAATCACCGGCTCATGATGATTTTTTGTTCATTCTGTCCCATGTATATGTGTTGGTTCAATCTCTAGGCCTGTTCTAATGGACTTCAAAACACACTCGGCCTGTTCTCAGCCGGAGAAAATAAGTGGAGCGGCAGCGCACTGAAGCAGACGCAGATAGGTGGTATTTATGAGTAGAGGGGAAAGACTGTGTCTCTTGAATGAACAAGAAAAACAAGGGAAATCAAGTAGACATTCATACGGAAAATTTGGGAAAGCCATTGAGTTCATGCGTAATACCAAAGGTACCTGAAGCAATGTGAGCCCTCAAACGAAAGTCGGTGATACTTTACCGATAACTGAGCTTGAATGACGTCGCTACTAAAAATATATATATATATATTTATGGGCTATCGCAGTACTATGCTTCCAGATGGCTCAGTTGTTCATACCAGGACTGTCTACAATGTCCAAAACTGGCGCGCGTCCTAGAAACTCGAATCCCATGTTGCAGAACATGGGATTCTGCCCTGCACGTGCCCACAGATTAGCATCTTGTCGAAGGGGCATTCCAATCTCGGCTCGGAATGTGGCGCCGTCCCAAAGTCGAGTTTAGCACCATCGCCAGCAGAGACAAAGGGACCTGCTCTTGTTTCACGGCCCAGAGTCTGTTCAGATTATCCTGAACACTCGAGTACCCTTGCTCCTCCCTTCGAATGATTGATATGATCCAACGCAAATGTCTGCTCTTGTGCAAATCGTACAACATTGGTACAGTATCTTTATGTCCCGTCTCTTTGGGTTGCACAACTGAGCCACAAACGCGGGTGGATCATTTGTGGCTAGAAGGAGAGTGTTCTGTTATTAATATGGACCGGGATCATGTGGCGGCGCTAGTTTTTCTGCCATGACGAGCCTCATTATATACTGTATGGTTTCCTTTTTCTGGTCTCTGGCTTCACGGATCAATTAACAAATTTGCTGTTGCGTGTGATCACGATGTTCGACGCAGAAAAATGCGATCTTTTCGGTGGGATTTTGATGCCGAATCTGCTTCTCCAATTCCCCGTGTAAAAGTATTTCAAGGCTCTCAGAACTCATCTGGTAGCGCTTGAGATGCAAGTGCAGGTGTTTTCAAATCAGTCACCAGATGAGGAAATTGTTTCAATGTGACAGCAAGAGAAAGGGTCCGCTCCATAGCTGTCCTGAGCGTTCGGCCCGGCGTCGCCATATCCATGCTCTATCGATTCTCTGTTTGCTGCACCCCGGATGCGGTGGGCGATGAACATGGAGACGAGGTCATCAGTGATGAACAAACAAAATGGGAGAGGGAAAAAAAAAAGAACATAGTTGCTGTTAGCCCCAGCGCTTTCGTGAGGACGCTAGGCCGCGTACGTACATCAGTCATGGATCTTGGGTGCTCCGTGCCGGGCGTGAGGATGGCACAGTACGGCTCAGATAAGAAAATGAGAGGGTAAGAGAGGATTGGTATGAGACCAGAGGACCGAGCCGTGCCACATGCGTCCATGTCGCCTTATCATTCAGTCTGGCACAGTGCGGGTCATGCGATGCAGGCAGCGTGCCTATCTCGGGACGCGCGGTGGGTTCAAGTGGCCGGCGACCGCCAGTAAGATCCAAGCAGCCACCAGAGGCACCAGAGAGGGCTGTTGCTGCCTCGCAAGCGGAGTAAGTCAAGCTTGGCCTGGTCTGGTGGGACTCATGAATGGAGAAAGAGAGAGAGAGAGACAGACATGGGGCATGGAGTGATTGCGTCCCCGCCTCCAGCCTGCACCAGCCAAGGCCCAACACCCACCAGACGCCAGTGCCAGCGCCCACCCGCCCTCTCCCGCCCTCTGCCTGCTCCGTGCCTACACTCACATACACCAGCAGCAGTCGAGTCTGCCCGTGCTTCCGGCAGCCAGCGCTCCATGTTACTCTTAACTCACTCGCCCACTCACACTCATGTCTCGCTCGTCACTCTCCCTACTGTATGTAGCCATCATCGCATCGTGTCTCATCACTGCCAGGACTAGTCGCGCCCCAAGCTCCAGGAGCGCAGCCAGTGCCAGCCGCCGCAACCAAGCCCGCCGAAAAATTTCCATCACCGCTAACCGGGCCTCCCCTCTATCTGCTTTTGCTCGACGTCTGCTCTGCGTCTGCCTCCTGTCTCTGCCCCAGTCTGTAGTCCCATACCCGGCCGCCCAGACTCGACTGGCGTGCTCTCCCCCATATGCCTATGCTGGCTTTCTCTCCCACCCAAGAGTGAAATCACCGCCCGACAAATTTTGAACGCCCCTTCTCACGCTTGGTGACTCCCTCACGACAAAGGGCCATCAACAAATCCATCAACGCGGCCTCAACCACCACCACCTGCATCGCCGTGCACCCGATTTTTCGTCTCTGTCAACCTCGCTTTGGCTCCTCGTGCATCTGTTTGGCCGTCAAACGGATGCCGCCAACGTCGATGCTATGACTGAGGTCGGGCAAGCCGACTTATCGAGGCTGCTTCAAACAAAGCGCATCGAGTACAAGTGAGTTTGGTCTCATTCGAAAGAGCGATTTTTCCGATCGTAAAAATGCAATTTTTGTGATGCTCATTCGTCGCAGTGCAATTGTGGCGTCGAGAAAGCGCAAACTGCGCGAGCTCTTTGCGGTCGCGACCCATGTCGACATACTACCAAACGATGCCTTCGCCAACCCCGACGTGCCCGCGCCGACATCAGCAGAATGGAAGTTCTTGCAAGCAAGCGACATCACCCAGTATGTTCATCACCCACCCTCTCAATTTTTCTGACTGCGCCGTCCGAACTTTAGATGAGATAATGGTGGTTGTGCATATCATCAATTACAACACAATACTGCACTTAGCGCGTTGCGCTGCCATTCCTTGAAATACATCAACAATTTGAACAAAAAAGCTGACCAACTTTTTCCCACGTCATTAGGGGTCGACCACTCAACGAGGCCAATATCCCGGCCCGGCCAACCCCGTCGATAGAGAAATTGAAACGGTCACTCACATCACAAATCACCGTCACGACCGCTCAGCCATCTCCAACGCCAACGCCTGTCCCGACTCCAATCGATACAATCAAGAAGGAATCGTCAGCCGGGCCGCGATCGCCCGGGGTCACTTCCCTGACGAATGGCGAAATCGTATCGATCAATCGGCCAACCTCAACACCGGCCAGCTCCTCGCCAACTACGCCAACTCTTCCAGTGCAGAAGGCGTCACCGAGTCCAATTCTTCCCCAGAAGCCCGTTGTTTCAGGTTCAGCGTCGCCTGTCGGTGTCGAAACGCCCAAGAGCAACAAGTCCCAGACAAACAGCGTCGCTGTCAGTGATAAACCAACAGCTCTACCACCGCAACCACCAACCCAACAGCAAATCCCAACCGCAACCAAACCTGCACCTTCTGTTGATACGACTCTCGAGAGCGACTCAAACCAGCGTATAGTCACTCCTACGATACCAGAAAAACCCAGCGATGCAGCAGCGCGCGCACCACCCACGATCAAGTCACCAATCGATGGCGTCAAGCCCGCCGAGCCTTTGTCTTCGCCAGCTTCTACGGCTCATAGTGCGACAACTCCTCCAATTCACGATGCTTCGACGGATACGAGCCCCGACAACGAAGGCCCAAGATATGTGGAGCCAGCGGAACAAAAGGCTGAGCGGGATGAAGCAGAGACCAATCAGCAAGCCAAGCCGACAGAAACACAAGACCATGGCTCAACCGCAGAAGATCAGCTTCTCCAGAAATCTATAACGTCGACCGCTGACCCTAGAGAATCCGAGAAGCCTACAAATGAGGAGAAATTGTCTGAGGTCGATGCATCACAAGTCGCTGATGCCGTAAAGCAGGATTCAGCGGATTCCAGCAAGCCGGATGTTGCAGAAGTCCCTGACAGCCAAGGTGGAAGCCCAGAAGAGATGGATGTCGACACTCCAGTGCCGCAAACTACGACAAAGAGTCAGAAAATATTGGCTTCTCGCGATTCAAATCTGCCAACTCAATCCGCACCGCCTGCGCCCACCATCACCAAGAAGGAACCATCGTCGCAAACCCCCGCCGTGGAGCGAGCTGTTACAAGAGTTTCATCAGGGGCAATGCGACTCAAATCTGTCAACGAAATTGTTGGGGGGACGCTGCCACGGCAGTCGAGCAGCATAGACCGAGATGCCAGCAAGACTGTTCATGATCAACTGACCCCCGTCACATCAACACCACAATCACCTACCTCCAAAATTAGGCACGGACACCGACGAGATAGATCCAAGAGTCAGGTCTCAACAGTACTGTTTGGCAAGCAACCAAAACGGGTCGATGAGAAATCAGTCGTGCCGGGTCACAAGGACACTCTACAAGCATCAGACGACTACTACACTCCTCTCTTTGTACAAAACTTTACGGGCTCATCGAACTGGATGCAGCCAATCGAAAAGATCCTTTTCCAGGCGAACAAAACCATCGCCACCCCTGATGCAAATCTCGTCATCCAGGACCACCAGGCTTGCCGAGTCCTTCGAAGAGTTTACCATCTACAGCAGCACGATAAATGGTCGTTGAGACAGCTCAAGCGATGCCCCGAACCTACGCGGCCTCCGACGCAATGGGATGTACTTCTCAAGGAGATGAAATGGATGAGGACCGACTTCCGTGAGGAACGTAAATGGAAAATGGCAGTCGCTCGAAACCTGGCCTATGCTTGTGCTGAATGGCACGAGGCAACCGTGGATGAACGAAAGGAAATGCAAGTCGCCGCCGTCATCCCACCCAAGGCGAAACAAACCACGGAGGATGTGTCCATGACGGATGTTGAAGGCAATGCTGCAGAGAACCAACCTACTCCAGACCTCGTTTCATCAGGAGATGTGGACTCGCCACAGGCCGTCGACGAACTCGCCGACGACTTTATGGAAACTGTTCCACCCTCAGCCATTTTCACGTTACAAGAGGATGATGTTGTGTTTGGACTTCGACGAACAACGGCCTCTGACGCCCTTCTCGATGAGCTCCCCATGTTCGGCTCCCCGCTCAAGGTGCCAAAGGCGGACATTACCAACCCTGAGTACGACCCGGATGCGCACTGGCGTCAACCTGCCCTGCCGCTCAGCAAATACGTCGAGGGCGAGATGAAAGTTGTCACTCAAAAGCCTCCAAGAAAACGCAGCAGGTTCGACTATGAGAACGAGGAGTCAGATGATGAGCACGACAACGCCTTTGTTGCCAATCAAGCCGTTCATAACGTCCAGCTCCCTCCAGCCACTGAAGAAGTCGCATTGTTTCACCCAGACTCAAAGCATATTCGAGATCGTCTTCACGCAGGCCACCAATTCAGGCCACCCTCCGAGCACCCCATGCCCGTCCAGAACTTCTACGAGTGTCGCGGCCCGTCACAGTGGACTCTGGTGGAGGACGACGAACTGCGAGGCCTGGTACGAGAGTATTCGTACAATTGGTCCCTCATATCGAACATGCTGTCCACGAAATCTCGATTTCAGTCAGGGGCCGAAAGACGAACACCGTGGGAATGCTTTGAGAGATGGATCAACCTGGAAGGGCTCCCAGCTGACATGCAGAAGACACAGTATTTCAAGGCATATAATACCCTTATTGAAGCTGCCCAACGTGTCATTGCTCAACAGAACCAGATCGCAGCACAGCAGGCGAACGCCTCTGGCGGGGCTGCCACTCCAGTTCGCCGAAGACCATCCACGCCATTGCGCGTTGAACGACGACGTAATCAGAAGCATTTGACGCTCATCGACGCTATGAGAAAGTTGGCAAAGAAGAGAGAAACAACCATTCAGAAGCAACAGCACTCAGCAGCACAGAATTCCGCCAACAAGAAGACCAACGACACTATCGCTCAGCGACCCAGAAAGACACCCAGAGACTATAGCATTCTGCGTTGGGAGCGCGACCAGGCTTTGGCCGAGAAGATGGCGCAATACGCTCAAAGGCAAGAGGCTCAACGACGAGCAGCCTTGCAAGCCAGAGCGCATGGGCAAGCAGCCCAAGCGGCCGCCGTGGCAGGACAAGCCGGCGTAGGAGGAGCAGCGGCTGCTGCCGTTGCCGCAGCAGGGGCAGTTGGACCAAATGGGCAAGCAGCTGGAGCTCAAGGACAGAACGCAAATCATCTTCAAGGTGCAAATGTTCAAGCCGGTGTTGCCCGTCCCAACATCCCGAGTCAGTTGGCAGCCGCCGCGGCAGCGGCAGCGGCAGCACAAGGTCGGCCGCGTGCACCGATGCAAGCTCCTGTCAATGGCGTTGGAGTCGCCGGAGTTCAGGCTCAAATGAATGCTGGCCTGTCAGCGCCTAATCAGATGAACGCAGTTCAGCAGGCTCAGATCCAGGCCGCTTTACAGAATCAGCAGAGAATGCCCATGCCGAACCAGCAACCAGACGCCAACCTCATGCTCCGTGCTCAGCGCATCTCGGAACAGCAAAGAGCTCAGATCCATCAGGCGCAGCAACAGCAACAGCATCTTCCACATCAACAGCAGCAATCCCAGCAGCAACAGCAACAGCAAGTACAAGGCAATGCTTTAGCTAGTGCTGTGGCTGGTCAACACAACTCACCACCGCTGCGGAATGGCATCAACGGCATCAATCAGCAAAACTTCATGACGACCGCTCAGGCCATGATGGCACAGTATAGTGCAGCTGCCAATGCGAATGGACACACCTCTCCACCGGCAAACGGCCTTCACATGCCTGCCTCTGCCAATGCCGGCTCTCCTGGCGCACGTATTCCCTCTCAGTTGCCGCCAGGCATCGCTGCACAGCTTGCCCAGCTCGAGAACACATTTAGGGCCAAGAACCCCAATCTGACACCAGAGCAAGCCCGGCAGTTGGCAACGGAGCACCTGACACGGACCATGATGGCGCAGCGACAGTCCGCAATGAATTCGGCCGCCGGAGCGACAGGACAAACCGGTCTAGCCAACGGCATCGTGGCGACAACAAGTCCTCACCAATACGCAGCATTGCTTCGTCAACAGCAGCAGCAACAGGCAGCTCTTCAGCAACAGGCACAGCAAAAAGCGGCGCAGGCAGCACAGGCAGCACAAGCCCAGCGCGCGGGTAGTCAAGCATCTCCAACTCCTGGGCCAGCCGCCAGTCCAGCTCAGTTTCACCAGCGTCAGTCGAGCGGCAGTGCAACTTCTGGCGGGCAATAGACATGATGACGCGTGCGTTTTTGTTCTTGGAATTCTGTCTGTTTGTGTTGGTCGTGTCTTCAAGGCAGGCGATGTTCTTGTTCAATCGGCGCAAAGTCTCTCCTACTTGCATCATTTTACTCTTTACCATGCATGTCAGTCACGGTGCGTTTTGGTTTTACGGAAACGGAGCAGGGGAGCATGGGATGGGATTCATTGAAAACAAAACTTATTAGTATCACTACTAGCACTCGGGTTCCGAGCCTCGGTTTATTAAGCCCCCGCGTTGAAAACAGTTGTATATAGTAATTGTCGTGGGTCAGTGAGCCTGCGACGTTAAAACTTTGCCCATAGAAGGCACTTTCACATTTTGTTCCACTACGATCCATGTGAATGTGTGACGTGAATCACTTCCCAGATGGACAAAGTCACCACATAAAGTCACTCGCATATTCATAGCCCTCTATGAACAGGCACCTAAACTATGTACAGAGAAGCCATCCCAAGCAAAAAACGCCACTCATGCGCCTAAAGACGTGTACCATGCAGTACATTGTCATTCCTAGCCATTAATTCGAAGGCCCGCCGTGCTTTCCGTCCCCGTGAAGAAGCAGCTTTGGCTTAATAAAGTCCTCGTCCAATTGTTTGAACAATCCCGCTGGATCCTCTGCACTCCATAATTGACGGATAGCGCCGGTTGCAGTAATGGGTGTATTGGCAGATGGCTCAGACAGGCTCATAAAGGCGCTATCTGAGTGAGGCGCCGGTTGGGGACTCGCGCGGGCACGGCGCGCCGGCGGGGGGAGATCCGACGTGTCGATGTCGTCGTCAAAGTCCGAATCATCGGCTGAGCGGCCGAGGAGGTCTGCGCGCTCCAGGTCTTGGCTGCGGGTGGAATTTTTGCGGCTGAGACTGTTGGTGCGAGGGTTCTGCGCGCTGCCCGTGCCGCCGAGATGGGGAGATCTGTGGCCTGATACATAGCTTGCTGAACGGCCTTCTTCGAGATTGCCGAGGGCGATGTCGCCGTTTCGACGGGGCACGTAGCCTATGCCCGAGCCGGAGCGCTTGGCGTGGAGACCGCCGGCGAGGGTTTCAATGTCAAACTCGTCGTCGCTGTCGATTTCTTCGACGACGCCGGTTCGGATGCCGAGGATTTCTAGCATGCGCGCGGTGGTGCCGCCGAAAATGATGACGGTCAGCACCACTACGACCAATACTGTGGCTCGGAGAGGGTACGCGTTCTCGCCGGTAAGTAGAGCGGCGAGTGCGACACCGACGGCTCCTCGGAGGCCAGCCCAGAAGAGCATGGTCTGGTAGTTGTAAGGCAACTCATCGCCAACCTCGAGACCGCGACGGCGGGCGCGGTATCGGATGAACCAGTTGATTGCCTTGGATAGAGGGAAGACGGCGACCCAGCGAGCGGCGCATACGGCCAGGATCGTCACGATGATGAGAGGCGGCTCGAAGGAGAGCGCGTTGTCAGTGAAGAGCGCCAAGCCCAAATAGATGAAGATGAAATTTTCTGACAGCTGCGAAATGACCTGGAAGATGTATTTGGTGGTGAGTTGCGTCCTTCGAGACATGTTGAAATAGGCATAGTGCTTCAGTGTGATGCCGCAGAACAATAAGGACACGATACCTATAGTAAAAAGTCAGTATTGGGTATTGCATTTGGTTACTTCAAACGAAGAAATTGTGCTGCCTACCAGATAGGTGTATGCCGTGAGAGAAGAAGTAGGTGGCATAAGCGATCAAGAAGATCAGACAGCTTTCAATTTTGGTGTACCGTCGAAGGTACGTAAACTTGAGGAGCAAAGCGGTACCAACACCGACCACAACTCCAATGAGCAAACTGGTAAAGAAGACCAGCAAGAAGATGCCGGTAGCCTCGAAGAAGCTAAGAATGCCGTAGCTGGAGGCCTCGCCCTTGTTGTATTTCTGCGCGGTTTCGAAAATGACAATGGCAATGGCGTCGTTGAGGATAGATTCACCAAAAATAATGGTGTACAGCTTAGGGTCGACTTTGTACGTGTTGAAGATGGCCAAGATTGTGACAGGGTCCGTGGCAGACAAGGTAGCTCCGACGGAAATAGCGTCAACAAAGGACATTTTGAGCGAGCCTGGAATGAGAGCGAAGACATAGAGAATCAAGCCGATCACAACGGCAGACAGGAACGTGCCCGCAAAGGCGAATGTCAGAATGGTGCCAATGTTGCGGAAGAAGTTGGCTTGGTGTAGCTCGTAGCCGGATGACAAGATGATCGGCGGCAAGAGAAGGTTGAAGAAGATTTGATAGTCAAAGTTGATCAGGTTTCGTATCGAGTCGCCGGACGTGACAATAAGGATCAATCCAACCGTCATGCCTATGTATACGACGTTAGCTCTCAAACATATAACTATCGATGCGATCACAATGAATCCAAGAAATTCGCCTAGAAGACAGGCATATTGAAGCATTGGAGTTAGGTGTCGCACGAACCTGCAAAAATAGAGATCACAGTCTCGTGAATAGCGGTTACTTTCTTGATTTGAAGCATGTAGCTCGTGAAGAATGCGGCAATGAGCAACATGATGGCAATGAACAGCGTCCATGCGGCGAAGAATTCCTTTTGCGCGCCATCCCCCTCTACAGTTCACAGTCAGTATCCAAACATTTATCTGTGGGCGGAACCATGCCACAAGGCGGCCGGCATCGTTTTGGACTCGACGAACCATCAGTTTCGCTATTTTCTCGTCCTGTGGTATGGTCAGCGCTTGGTCAAGTGGTCGCATTGCGATGGAAGAGAGCGGTTGACGTACGGAGAAGGGCAACGCCCATGTCGGCGATTCCCGTCGCCAGCTGCATGATGGGCAGAGGTGGCTCAATGCCAGGGACGAGTCGATTCAGAGGTGATTCTCGCGAGATTCAGAGGTCGGCTAGTCGCACAGGGCGGGAGACGTAATCAAGGTGGAGGAGCTTCGGGGCCCCTGCGCGAGCCTCACGGCGGAGACAGAGAGATCATGGGTCGGTTGCTAAGGTGTCGTATGCTCGAGGGTAAAGGGTGAGGGCGGCTGTGGTGTAGTTGTAGGACAAGGATATGGACCGAGGATGGTGGATTTGAGAAGTGAGCATTTGAGTTCAACACCAGGTGTCCTGAGTTCGAGGTTGGAGGCATGTGTGGCCCGTTTCGGAGTCGAGGTTGACGTGGAACATTTGAGCCGGCGCATGCAGGGATGGAGCCAGGCCAGTTGGCTCCAGTCTGGTCGCATCGACATTAACCGCTTGCTCAACAGCACTCTGGTAGTAATTAGTGGCGCACACCCTGCTGCGCGGCCACGTCCAGGCACCGGGTTGTAGGCACTGGGATTGAGTGCTGGTTTATCGGCTACAGGGACCGCGGCGCTACCCCACACGCTCAGAGCCGTACCGAATACCCACGCATCCAACTCCAATCCCACCTCCCCATTCGAGCCGTCCTGCCAAAACGCCAGATCGACTTACAGACAATGCGACACAGTATCTACCTAGGGGTTTTCAACTATGGGTATCGCTTTGATCGTGCTATCCTCAAAAGGAAGTTTGAGAATGGCGGGATGCCTACCTCGATCACTCGCTGCAGGCCAAGAGGGCTTCTGCATTGTGACTTGTCCGTAAAAAGAACCTGACTAGAATCCGTCACAGGATCAGTATAGCAGGCAACAACGCTTCATATTGATCATGACATATTCCCGCAGAGGTATTCTGCCTGTCTGGTCCAGCTATCGGCATATTTTGACGTCTACGAAAATGACTTCGGCACCCGGCAATTCACGGGACCGACGTTGGTCGCAAGGATTGAAGTCTTTTGAATCTCGGAATGCGTGGTCAACAGCGCCAACAGCTGAGCATTACGTCAAACAATATTCAAGCCAACTGTCTCGCGCAGGATACTGGATTTATATCCTCGACGGCATTCATTCTAGTTTCAAGGCATTTGGTGAAGTGAGTCTGTATGTATTACTGTATTATTATACTGTGCCGATATTCATTCACTTTTTCTGAACCCTGAAGTTGTCCACTCGAGCGCCAGTCTGGAAGACTCACGCTCCAGTCACACCCTTCGTAAACGAGTTGTCCTTGACGCTCAGTTTGGGGGTGCCCACGTCTCCAACATAGACCTCAATCAAATCACCGACAGCGCGAATCTTGACATGATACACTCGATTGGCCACAATGTCAGTCTTCCTCTGCTGAAGCTCTCTCCACGAACCATCAACACGGCCAAGGACGACCATTCCACTGGTGCCTATGCCAGCGTAGTAGCCACGATAAGCATCAGGACCCAAGCCTAGCTGCGCAGCGCGAAAGATGAAACCGCCGTTGCCACCTCCTGTCTTGGTGAGTACTATATCCGCCTCCAGGATAAAGTCCTGGAATGTTGTCTCCAGCACCGCCTTGCCGCTGAAAACATCACTAGCCACAAGTTCTTTGGTGCTCGCGTCGAATTTGCCATCGTATATCTTCCAACCAACCATGTTCTTTTCGAAATTGTCAAACACGACTGGTGACAGCTCTATGTTATCAAAGTTCCATCCTGCGAGATCAGCGATAGTGATGCCGTTGCGAGCTGCAATGCTGCCGCAGGACTGGCCCGACTCAACGTAGTCAAACTTGTTGCAAACGTCAACAATGTCTGGCTGGACTGGCTGTGGTGTTTCAATGCTATATACACTTTGTTAAAGAAACATCCAATAAGCACGCGATGGGCGTTTGCAAATTGATGGTCGAAGGGGCTAAAACATACCCATTCCGGGGACTCGTCGGCGTGCCTGGCTCATGGCCAATAACCGAGGCGCAAGCATAAGCGTCTGCCCACAAACCACTGCAGCTTTGGGCCGACCTTTGTATTCCAGAGTTCGAATTCCTTGACGGAAATTCCGTGAGAGGCAGCGATGCCAGCACATGTATCACCTTTTTTGACAACGTCAAACTTGTCACAATCTGGGACCATGCTTGGCTGCACGGGCGTCGGGGTTGCGATACCTTGATCAGTAATTTCTCGCTCGATGGATTTTGGCGAATACATAGCATAGACTCACCATTTGACGGCGTGGTGGAGGATGAGGTTGTCGATGACTGGAGTGTTGCTGTGGAAGTGGAAGAGGGTTTTTGGGTAGTCGTCGAAGATACAGGCACTGCGGGCTCGTTCTCAACCTCCGTACAGTAGGATCTCTCAACTTGTAAGTTCTCGCAATCAGGTGTTATCGATGGGTTCTGTTGAAAAAACGGGTTATCAGTTCGGGCTCTTCTCATTCAGTGCGTATTCACGCAGCCGGACTGTACCGTACCCATCGAATGAACTTCTATAGTTATGCTGTACGAATCCACAAGATTAGTGCAGCTTTGAGAACCGTCGTTGTCGTACCAGAAACTACAGTAGGCGGTTGTCCTTTCGTCATATGGGAATCCAGGGCTGAGACCCATGCGAGGCCGTAAATGTAAGTTTCCGGAAGCTACTACACCTGCCAATGCAGGCGGAATGACTGCCACGGCCAATGAATGATGAAACCGCATGACTTTTATTGAATGACAAAGAAAGTTCTACAAGTTCCTCATCGACAAATTGCTCTCGGCGCTGGCTTTGGCTCCAAATGGAACAGCATTTATAATTCTTGGACATCTACGAGAGCTTCCATCCAGCCACAGAGCGAGCGACAAGACTAGGCACTAGGCTCGTGCAAGAAAGACTCGGGTCTATCCCCGAGAGAACCCTGTAAGTCCTGCCGTGCAGCCAAGTCTTCTGATCCACAGCTCATTTAGTTTCCGCGAGTGGACCAACAACGGCTTGGTTCATTTTACATTGCCCTTGATCTAGCCTCTAGACTTCTGGTGATAGTCTTGGCCACGATCTAGAACATTTGGTTTCACGAATTCAGCAAAAGGTGGTCACAAGATAAAGTCATCATGATGGAGCCGACTGTATGCAGGCTCGGGAATCCACAGGCCTTGATTGAAAGCAAATGGAACGTTGTACAGCGCAGAGTTAAAAAAAAAAAAGGCAAGATAAAGAATAAGAGAAATTATTAAAACAGAGTTATACTGATACAGTGTGCAAGTTTCCTCAACATAACCATATGAAGCAAGCAAGTCGCATCCCAAAGTCGGCCACATCAAACAAGTGCTCTACCAGTCGCTGATTATATCCCAGCGACCTCTGTCTTGCTCTTCAACTTGGACCATAAGCCTATCTACAATTTGAAAGGCCTCGTTCCTTTTAAAGCTGTTTGGCCAACCATGATTCCTATAAACCTGCTGCACAAATTGCAAATCCATCTTTGTAGGCCGGTCTTCATCCTGCTGAAGTATTTGTTGTTCTGTGATTTCTTCTGTAGTTTCATCTCCCTGTTCCATATCGGCGTCGTAGATGGTTCTTGGTACAGAACCTGGGATGAGTTGGAGCGAGAGCAGCCTTTGCTTCATATCCTCAAGGTATTCGTCGATATTACGGCCCAAGGTTTGCAATTTGATGTCATCCACGACCAAGATACCCTTTTTGACGTCCAGGGCCACGTTGACTGCAACAGTCCCACGAGTGCCTATAACAAGAAGGAAACAATCATTGCGATCAGTCCAGTCTTCCTCGCCTAGGAATATGCCATCCTCAATAGACTCTAGCTTTGTGAAGTACTCGTGATCTTTATCAAGATAGTTGAAAAAGTAGCTATTCCAGTCAAATGAATAATCCTTTACTAAGAAGGGCATGTGCCGAAGAGTTTCCAGAGCTAGGGGCGATTTGAAGTTGGCGCAGTACTCACTTGTAAGATGTGGCCATCCAGAGGGCGGTGGGATGCGCAGATCATTTTCGTCAACGTATAGCGTTATGAGGAACTGATAATATCGGAGAAGCTTCTGCCCTAGTTCCCTAGGCGTAAATGGAGGTGTGGCATCGTCGTCCATATTGCCTTGGTTTATTGGTCCTGCAAGGACAAATCGCGACGTCCACTGAATCTGTAGAGCGATGGGTTTGCCACAATTTGAACGCACTTGTGCTGGGGTGGCGTAAGAGAAAAAATTTCCGAAATGACTCAATTGGACATTGGGAAGTTGCTGAAGACTTATTGCTTTGGAGAATCGCTCAATGACATATTTTGTCCGAGTTTGCTATAATCTGGTCCAGCGGAGGCACGCCAAGCAACAAGCGCTTGATAGCTCGTGAGGAATCATGTAATATTACGCGATTGGGTCATGAAAGTAATTAAGCTTAATGCCGTGGAGTTTGAGGGTCCAAAACTGCGCCAGTGGACATATTGACACCAGCTTCGGCTACAACTCCGCTTCGCAAAGCCATGTCTTTGATGTCCATAAGGCTACACCTGGGTAACTGTTCTCCACAGGCCCTTGACCAGCTAGCTGCCCCAGTTTGCACCAGCCCAGCCCGTGATATCCACCGCCAACCTCAACATCTGTTGCTTCCACCATCACCATCATCCCGTGCGCGCGCCGACCTACAACTCGCCAGCCACTGTCGAGGCCTTCCTTTGCTGCAGCACAACGAAGCGAACACTTTCTCCGTTTACCGGGCTCTCTTTGAGCAGCCCTTCGTCTCTATGCCGAGTCAATAGCCCACCTGATCAGAAAACATGTACCACCTCGCCAAGGGCCTGTACCTCTATGCCACAAGCAAAGAAGGTGAGGTCGTGACCTCCTCGCCCACCAGCGCAGATGCTCAGCACAGTGCAGCTAACCCTACGAGCAACAGAGTACTCCGTCATCCTTTTGGGACTCGACAATGCCGGCAAAACCACCTTCCACGAACAAGTCAAATCCATGTACCTCCCCCACACACCTGAACCCAAGCTCAAAACCGTCCCTACCGTCGGCCAAAATGTATCGACGATAACCCTTCCTGACATGTATTTAAAGCTGTGGGACGTCGGCGGCCAGCTTTCATTACGAAATTTGTGGCAAAGCTACTACGCCAGCTGCCATGCCATCGTCTTCATCATCGACAGCACAGACATCGGCGACGGAACCCTTGAGGACGACAATGGCAGACTAGAAGAATGCAGGCTCGTCCTGGAAGACGTCCTGCAGCACTCAGAAACAGAAGGCGTACCGCTTTTGATCCTCGCCAACAAGCAGGACAGAGAGGACTGCGTGGAAACGATACGAATCAAGGAAGGGCTGGTCAAAAAGGTCATGGAGGGCGACAAGGCGAGCAGTATACGCGATTCTCGAGTCTTGTCACTCAGCGCTTTAACGGGTGACGGCGTTAGAGAAGCTGTGGACTGGGTGAGGACGCGAGTGCAGTGGAATAAGGAGTCGCGGCCGCCTGTCATGCGGTGATCTTTGCACGAAGACGCTTAATTAATTACGGTGTTTGGTGTTTCTGCTTCCTGGTCTTTGCGACATCACGAGCTACGATTTTTCTTGGATCTAGAATAAGGAAGGGAGGTGGTTTCAAACGGCGTATGGAGGAGATAGACCTCACCATTATGCTTGGTATTCATACTAATGTCACATCATGAATGCATAGCCTCAATCAGAGTTCCCAATACCACAAGTACAATCTCGCAAGGAGAACAACGTACAAACCAACGAGGAAGGGGTATGAAGATGGCTTTTGATTTTGTGCCTGTATACCGTATGCCGCCCCATGCGCCGATCCTGTAAATAGTTGTTCCGAGAAATACAGATGCCCCAAGCAGTAGATCGATCATACTCCCCCTCCACTCCCTGTTTCCTAGAAGTCATCCTTCTTATCGGTCATTGTCCGCTTTCAACTCCGCCAACAAACCCCCTTTATCTCTCCTCTTGCCATCCTCTACTAGTTTCCTGTCCACCAGATCCGTAAACTCCTTGGCCTTTGCCAGTGCCGCCTGCGCACAGTACACAAAAACCGGCGCATCAACATCCGCCCCTCCAAGCTTGCTCACTTGGCAGATCTCTCCGTGCTTGTTCAAACTAAACGTGCAGCTGCTCAACCTCATCTGCTCCTCCAACCACGTAGTATCCAACAGCACCGTCTCCCCCTCCGATGGTCCATCCTCCCCGAAGAAGCTGAACGTCACGCAGAACGGTGAATGCAGCCAACTCAACGGCACGGGTTCTCTCTCCGCGGGTGTATAGACGGTTAGCGTCTCTCCTTCCATCGAGCTCTCTGGTTTTCGGAAATGTCGTAGCGCAGCAATGACCGCGAAACAGGATACATCGAACAGATTGCCGTCGTGCGACAGTACGTGCAGATCCGCGCGGACAGACCAGCACTTCTGACCGGCAATGAGGCACAGTGATTCTGTGTCGAGCGCGCCTGAGCGACGGATTGTCTTTTCCAGGATCCGTGATAGTAGGACTTCTTGATCTGTTGGGCGGTTTACTTCATACGATGGCGCAATCATGGGACTTAGTTCTGAAGATATGGAGAAGATGCCGTCGAACGGACGGTCTGTGAAGGGGACGGTGGCTTCTGCTGAGACTTTGGCGACGACTCTAAAATAAATGTGAGTTGAGCTCATGACGATGGCCAGAAGAGAAAAATGAACGATCCATATTCAAGAAGGATGTGAGATAAAGTACCTTGTCTTGCCACACTTGACGTCCGCAACGCCATACTCATCCCCAAAAGTGAGCTCTATCGGTCTGAACTGCTCAAACTTGCGATTGTCGAGTCGCAAACCCTCTTCCAGCGCTTTGGTAAGAAACGTCCTCTCGCTGAGAGAGGGTTCTGCGTCTCGGGGCATCGTTGTTTACAATTGAGGAGAAAGCGCTATTGAATGATCTCTTTTTCTGGATTTTTGTCAATTTCCAAGATTTTGTTTACTTGGTTTTTCAATGGTCTTTCATGGTGTTGCTCAGTGAGTGACGTGGGGTGGTGGAAAAAATTCTGCCGGGCGGTGGGTGGAGTGCTTGGTCGAGGTTGTTCGTAGACGGCATGAATTCACTAGAAAACTTCATTGCTCCAAAAATCACTTTTTTTTACTATACTTATTTGCTACCCATATTGAATCGATGTTTTCCTTTTCTGTGGTTGGAAACTTGTGTCGCCTGTTGTTGATTGAGACCTCCATCGAATTGACTGGTCGGGTGAAGGAGATATTAAGCTATCCAGCTCAAAGGAGGGTCGAGGACTAAAGTTGAAATGAAACTGTCATCCTGCCAATGAAACGACTACTGATAGACTTGGGCTCATATCGAAGCAGCTGTGTGTAAGTGTAAATGAACGCTCCGCGCCTGTTCAAAGTCAAAGTTGTAGACCATTCGTCACCTCGACTGTCGCCTGCTTCTGCCATTGTCTGTGCGCCTGGAGCGGTCATTTTGAGTTCCTCCGTGTGGCATCGCAAATCAGCTGCCGCACCACAGCTGGGGTATTAGTCCGACGACTATTGTGCTCTGAAGCGCCAACTAAGTTCCACTTGTCGGGAAGGAAACATGACAATCCCGCTTGGGCCGGTTCATCTTCCTCCCGAGATAGCCGCACCACAGTAGCCCGTAACCTGGTTGGATTCCAATAATGCAGGGCAGGGAACCTTATGACCAAAGATGGAATTTATTAAGAGCTTTGAAACAAAAAAGGGTGTACTGGTTGACTTTGAAAGTCGTCGGGTTAGGTAGAGAGTTTTTTGCTATATAATGATCAAGAAGGCCATTTCAAATTTTAGTCGAACCATTTCGGATTGCAAACCTCGATTCAAACGTCTTAGTTACAGAGTTGCCAGAAAATTGAAAATGGGCTCAACAATAAGCAGCTTGCTCCCACCAACACCGCCGCTCACAGAGGACAACCTCCCTGACCAGAGCGGAAAGGTATGCAGCCAGCACTAAGTCCATTTCACTGAGACAAACAACATATCATTTCACAACATTGTATACTCACATATAAAGGTCTTCATTGTGACTGGAGCAACCAGCGGCGTGGGCGAGGAACTAGCCACTATTTTATACAGACACGATGCCAAAGTCTACGTCGCGGCACGATCCAAAGACAAAGCCACAGCCACGATCCGCAACATCAAGCAGCAATATCCCGACTCCAAAGGCAAATTGATCTTCCTGAATCTCTATTTAGCTGATTTAACTACTATCAAGTCTTCTGCCCAGGAGTTCCTCCGCAAAGAGTCCCGTCTCGACGTGCTCTGGCTCAACGCAGGAGTCATGGTCCCCCCAAAGGGCTCAAAAATCGTTCAAGGATACGAACTCCAGCTCGGAACAAACAATATTGGTCATTTTCTGTTTGCTAAGCTTCCCCACCCTGTGCTAAGCAAAACGGCCCAGACTTCGAGTCCAAACTCCGTTCGCGTAGTTTGGGTGTCGTCGAGCGCAACTGACATTGCGCCGTGCTCGCCGATTGACTTTACTAATATGGACTATGCGCGGGACGAATGGGTTTGGACGAAGTATGCTCAGAGTAAGGCGGGTAATGTTCTTCACGCAGTTGAATTTGCGAGAAGAACCAAGGGGGATGGGATTGTCAGCGTGGTAAGCACGCCTCGTGTAAGATGATCACATTGGCACATGGTAGCTAACGTGGGCGCAGTCTTCATCCTGGTGCGCTGCTGACCAACTTGCAGAGGAGCATGCCAGGTTGGCAGGATTATGTCTTTTCAGTAAGCCGTTCAACTCTTCGTTCAAATATGGAGACGCAGGAAGAGACCATGAGCTAATCAGTTGTTTGAAGAACTTCCTGGCGTATCCTGCAAAATATGGCGCGTATACGGAGCTGTTTGCGGGTTTGAGCGAGGATGTTACGGTCGAGAAGAGCGGCCAATTCAGTAAGTGTACAATGATATTGGATACAATAGAGCTTCATCTGCTGACACCAATCACAGTCATTCCGTGGGGTCGGTTCGCCAACGTGCGCAAAGACCTGTTTGAGCCCGCCTTGGGTCGTCGGTAATGGGACTGGACGGAAAAGCAGGTGAAGGCTTATTTGTGATGTAGCCATAAGGTCAATTGGGCAAGCCATGGTTTTGAGACACGTTGTTTAAAGCCTCAGAATGAGTTATGAGATTTCTCTTAAATACATACGAAGCAGAAATGGTACTTCCAGGCAGTGGGCATCGTCCTCTCACACAGCAAGTCGTTGAGTTGTCACGTCTTCGCTGCTGTCCAACTTCCTTCGTATGGATCATATCCAATTCCATAACAAGCTTCCTCATCAAAATCACCTAGCTCGTGCCGAATCTCCAAATCAGGCTCTCCGTAATGACCCATGAACTCCAACTCGAGCCTCAAGACAGATCCCAGAACTAATTCATCCCTCAACGTAATGACATGCGGCTCTATTCGTGACACTCTCCGACTGCCCTCGAGCCTCACCGATTTGAGAAACGTCATAGGCACATTCTCTCCATCAACGCCTCGAACTGTAATCTGATGTCGTGCCGCTTCTCTCGCCTCCACCTTTACAATGACACGCCTTCGTAAGATAAAGCGCGGAATAGAGAGACCCAAGTTCTCCATGATCTTCACCATGAGCTCATATAACTTGCAAAACACGCGCAGGTCCGCGATGCCGTCGAGCGGAGTTTCCTGCAAGTTACATATGACTAGCTTGGCAGACCGACGTCACCCGACTATCGCGGGTATTTCGTTCGCGGGGGATACAGTGCATGAAGATCCAAGGACAAGGCATAGGTCAGATTCCTGGGAATTCCTGTGAGCGCGTTCGAAAACTCCTTGTGGGAGGCTTTCTCCAAAGTTGATGATGGTATCGAATAGAGGGCTGTTGCAGAGGGCACAGAGACGGCTTGTGCGATGGTCGTGGTGGCTTTTTTCGTATGTCGCTACTGCTCTGAAGTCTGTGGCTATTGTTAGATACTTGAAAGGGTCTTTCATTTTCGTGGGTTTCTGAGGAAGGAATTCAGCTTCGGGAATGCCTCTTTACCTCGTAGATATTCTGTACCGCAGGATTTACAATACTCCAGGTTGCTGTTGCCGTGGAGCTCTGAGATTGTATCCTGCACCAAAATGTAAGCTGACTTTGCGACCACAAGGTCATAACTTTTAGGCCAGGGACATGGTGAGGAGACCATACTGAGCGAATCCCACTTCGCCGGTGCAGACTGTCGCAGTTCTGGCTGACCAAATACTTGAGCAGTCCGCGATTTTGCAATCCTACCAACGCCATGTGCGCCGGTGTAGGAATAGCCTGCAATGTACTGATCGTCCGGTTTGTGTGCTCCCTTCCTTGCGCTAATAGTGTCCAGGAGCCTTCTCGGCCGCGGAAGTCGGGGATGCCTGAACGCATCTCAGTGTAAGTCAATGACCGCAGTGAGTTGAGGGAACGGACCGGCGGACGTGGAGATTCCAGCACCGGTGTATACTATGAAGTGCTTGCTATCTCTGATGAGCTTAGCCAACATGTTGGCCTTGCGAGCAATAGCTTTGTCTGATTCATGGTATTCTTTGTTGGCTACTTTCGGGGCCGTATCTGCCATGGTGGTCTATTTTGAAGATGACTAGGGATAAAAATGTTCTATTTCCTTTCAAAAGCCGACTCGAATGGGTCATTTGCGTATGACTAGTTGATTGGATGACAAGAGTTAACAATACGAGTTTGCCGGTGGTAGGATAACGTTCTTTGGCCACTTGTGTATATGAGCTTTGAACGCCATCACCACGCCGCTGTGGCACTGGTCTAAACATCACGCAGCTGGGTCTCACGTTAACCAGGAAAATGCAAATATAGCAATAGTTGAAAGTGAGAAAAAAGTTCAGAATAATTGCAACTGCATGGATCTAGTTTTGTTCAAGAAATATCTGCTCATTGGTTGTACCTCGACAGCTATAGGGTGGGCCATGTGATAACCATCACTTAAACTTTGGCTTCGCATGCATTGAAAAGCCGATATTGCTCTTAAACATCATCGGTGCCCCCAATAATTCATTAGTCCTGTTTCATGTTCTCTAGAATATCACTCTCGCTAGAACCAGAAATATGCGTCCCCTCACGCTGGCACTCCTCGTGACAGGAGTCGCTGCGAAGTCGCGATATGTCCTGTACTTCGATGAGTAAGACGTCCCCCTCCTTTCCAGCGTCAAGTTTAGTTCGCGAGAGAAGTGACTTTTGGTTTCTTGGGCAAAGTTCCTGCCACTGTCGCACGCGGCAACTGTGATCAAGCTCGTGTTCGAGTAATTAGCACTCCACCAGGTGATACAGAAGACAGTTACTAATGAGCTTCCAGATGGAAAGGGCAGCGCATCCCTAGCGGAGGCATACTAGATAGCGTCACCCATGTTATGATGACGGGAGTAAATTCCGCACACTTTATTAGCAAGAAATCCTGGAACCCTTGGTGGCCGCTGGATTCTGTCCGAACCCCCTTCCGCAAGGCCGCAAAGATATGTATGAGCATCGGCGGGGATAATGACACCTCTGGTTTCAAAGCAGCCATCGCTTCACAAGACGCGCGCAGAACCTATGCCGCTAATATAGGGGCTGCGGTAAAAGAAGGGAAATTTGACTGTGTCGGTGAGTTGCTTGGGTACTCGACGCCCCAACCCTTAAGATTCTAGACTGATTTCGGTGCAGATATCGACTGGCGATGGCCACTAAAGAATGAAACGAACGACTACCTTCTGCTCCTGACTGAAATAAAGAATGAAGTGGCTGAGAAGGAGTTATCCGTCACTGCCCCCGCGAGGAAAGGAGACATAGCGCCCTACACAACCGAGGTGATCCAGAAACTCATCAGGACCGTCGACCTTATCAACGTGAGTCAGAATTACGTCTTGAGCCCCTAAAGAATCACGTCCTGTAGCAGAGGGTGTGCTAATACTATATCTCTAGGTCTTGGCCTTTGACCTGGCACATTTGAATGACAAGTTCAGTCACCACCACTCCTCCGTCGTTGACGCGCGTACAGTTGTCGAACGCTACCTCAGCCGGGGCATGCCTCCTTTCAAGATAAACCTGGGCATATCCCTCCTGGGTCGGTACATGAGAACCAGAGACGACTTTCAGTGCACTCATATCAATGGATGTCCTCTCTCAGGAAGCAACGCTTCCAGCTACAGTGATACACTTGGTCTGTCTGGCAAGATGAACATGGATGGGCCACAGGAAGGGGTATCGTACCGCGAGACAGTAAAGAGGGCGCATTCGAAGGGCGAATACGACTCTAATATAATAGGAGTCTGGGCATTCGACGCGCCGAGTTCCCTTGTGTGGAGCTGGGAGACCAATATTACGATATTTTCCAAGTTCGCAGACGTGATCAACTGGTTTCCATTGGGTGGTGTTGCAGTTTGGAGCCTGCTTGAGGATAGATCCGACTGGAGCCTTCTGACCGAGGTTCACCAAGGCGTTTGGAAAATAGGCTCGCTGGTGGAGTAATTGCCCTTTATTACTATCGGTAGTTGATAGGCTCGCAGGTCTTGAGTTGCGGTTCAAGAGGTTGCTGGGTCCTTTCAACGTCAAGAGAACCATTGAGAGGTGGACACATTGATGAACAATGAATACGTGTGACCACCATGTCCAGAAGTAGCAGTGCCATTGGTCTTCGTGCAGCAATTTCGGCGCCAGACCGATACCAACACCCTGTTTCAGAGGCTCAGGTACCCGGGCATTCCTACTGGGCGCTTACTCGCAATCACAGTCAAGGCTGAACCACGAAGAAACTTTACCCGTGGCGCCATTGGCGGAGCGATCCGTCTGGGGTAGATCGTTGTCGCAAAGGGCAAAGTGCAAAGAAATGGAATTTGGGTTGATGCTGATGGCGCTGACGGGAAGTTGTACCCACGGGCAACGCACGCGGTGACGTGGAAAGCGCAGGCCAGCGCAGGCCAACGCTCCATGTATCGTCCATGTATCCATGTATCCATCCATGTCTCAATCTTAGACTTATGTCTGCTCCATATTGTATTCGCAACCCTGACGACGCGTCACTCACTGATACGCATTTGCATTTCTCAAACAGTCCCCAAACAGGAACAATCACAAATTTCCCTGCATCCATTCTTCATCCACAGTTAGCTGTATATATTCCCACCATGGCTGTCGCTTCCCAAAAGCATAGGGCTGAGCCAGCCCAGCTGCATCGACTCGGCCATCCGAAATGGAGGAATCCACACCACTCTTGACTGAACAGGGCCAAGGGCCAAGAGGTCCTCGTCATGCCTCGTTCTTCCAGGCCCGCCAGCCGCGCACGATATACTGTCTTTTGTCGCTGATGGTTTTTGGGCTTTCTTTCTCCGGGTCGCTGGGCGAAGTACCTGTTACGAGATTGATTGAGGACAACCTCTGCAGGAGGTATTACTCGACGAGGCCGCATGATGGGAATTCGACGGCGATGCTATTTGAGAAGGAAATTGATGAGAGCTTGTGCAAAATTGACGAAATTCAGTCGCAATTGGCCTATTTGAATGGGTGGCTGCCCATGATTGAGACTGTAATCGGTACGAGTGACTCTGAATGAGCTTCTGATACCGAGAACTTTGGTGCTGACTTTCGTCAAGGCCTTTTTGTTGCCTTTCCATATGGCGCCTATGCAGAAAAGTATGTAACTTCTCTCAATGAGTCCTCGACATTGAGGACCAAAATTCAGCTAACGCATTCTCCAGAAAGGGTCGCAAGCCCGTCTTATGGCTGTCGCTCATCGGCCTCGTCATCTCGAATCTTTGGGCGGCTATTGCCTTAGCGCTTGGCCACAAAATGTCCATCTACGTGATCCTTTTGTCGCCTGTTTTCTTGATCCTGGGTGGAGGGAGCACTGTCTTGGTCTCAGCTATATACTCGGTTGTGGCGGATGTAGTCAGCGAAACAGACAGGTGAGTTGGCATGCCTGACAATTTCAAAATTCACCCTAATCATAGTTTACTGACACTCGAGTCCTCAGAGTATCTGCTTTCTTGACGGTATCACTTGGTAGTCTCGTGGGCGGAATGTTTGGCCCGCTGACCGCGTCGTCCCTCATGAAAACGTCTTCACCATGGACTCCCATAGCGCTGAGCTTAGCCATTCTTGTCCTTGCCATTGGAGTCATGGTTTTTATCCCAGAAACGTTGCCGGCGCGCAAGGAGGAGACGGAGTGGGATCCTTACCGCGACGACTCCGCCCTGGCCGTCGTCAATTCCTACGTGCGAGAATTCAAAGGCCAGATCTACGATGCGGTCGACATGTTGAAACAACCATCCCTGCGACTTATTCTATTTGCGTTCTTGAGTCCAGCACCCGTGGGAATTGCTACAAGTGCTCTGTTTATTCAGTACGTCAGTAAGCGCTTTGAATGGTCCATGGCCGCAGCTGGTTACCTGCTGTCTGTACGAAGCCTCGTCAACATTTTCGTCGTGCTCATTGTCATCCCTGGAGTGTCGAAGCTCCTCACCTCAGGCTTGCTGGTAAAGGGTTTCTCAGCTGGTGAAAAAGACCGGCTCCTTGCTCAAGCGTCTGCGATTGCTCTAAGTGCAGGGTTTCTCTTGCTCGCTAGTCCAAACATGCCTATTGTCATTTCAGGACTTATTATCAAGACCATTGGCGCGGGATTGCCCTCGCTTTGTCGTTCGCTGGCGTCGTACCACACCGATGCACAGAATACATCAAAGCTGCAGACTGTCATTGGCATCACTGAGACGATCGGACTGCTTGTGGCGGTGCCCTTGCTGGCGTGGATGTTCTCCGTTGTCATGAAGCTGGGAGGAGTGTGGATGGGATTGCCTTACGTCGTAATGAGCGGCTATCTTGTCGTGACGGCTGTGGCACTCTGTTTTGTACAACTGCCTACCATTTCTTTTGTATTACCGGATGAGCCGTATCATCTACAGGAGGTTGCTAGAGATACGGCTTCTATTCGTAGCTTTTCCTCGCATGGCACGACGCCGTCCCGTGTACCCGCCGGTCGGGACCGGGGCTAGGCATGCTGGTGTGCTGCTCATCGACACGCAAAATTTCCTTTTAGATTTATTATCGCAATGAATAAACATAGACTGGCCACATCAGACTTTAATAGGTAATTTATTCTTAGAAACAAATATTTGTCATGCAACTCTGGTGCATGATGCTTTGGTTCACGAATCGTGTTCAATATATAGGCGGAGAATCATCTTGGAGTCCTATCACGGGCCATACAACACAAATACATGAACACCGACCTTTTTTCCTTGACTCAAAAGGGAAAAGAAGAGGCGATTTTCATTGTTAAATTGTATGCTACATTCGACGGCTCCCATGTGCGACAGTTGATTTTTAACTTATAAGCACGTGAAGTCAGTCTAGTCTAGTCGGTAGTGGACTTCGTCGTAGCTTGCACTCGGCGAGTTGGCTTTGAAATCAAGATCGTCAATCGCCCACCATACCAATAAAATCAACATGCATAGTAGCATTACAACTCGAATGAGACCCATTACTTCTAAAAAGCCAAATATGTTTTCATCTTTCCTCTTTTCCTCCCCTTCCTTTCACTTATACGGTGCTCAAAGCGACCAGGTAGTGGGAGCAAACAAGTGGAGCATCGCCTCTTGATTGGTCCTCATGCAACGTCACTCCAAATAAAACCAACTTCGACTTCACCTTCACATCGCACCTTTCGCCTCCACCCTCCTCTACAACACCACACATCCAAAATGACTACCGCTCACAGACCGACCTTTGACCCAGTATGTGATCCCCTCATCCTCTCGTTCTCCCATACTAACCACATCTAGGCGCGCGGCAAAAAAGCCCTCCGCGGCCCAGTCTACCACCAACGCCTCCAACCTGCTCATACGACCCTGAAATTCCGTCAAGCCGGCCAAGGCGGCGACGCAGACGACGAACCAACCCGTGATCTCGCAGCCGAGCTTCTTGCAGCCGAAGCTGTTCACTTCGCCAAGACCAAGGGCCGTCCCCTCCCCCTTGAGGACGACGCCGAAGACATCGACACCATCACCGCAGCCGAAAAGCGGCCCAACCCAGACCAAGAAGACTACGAATCTAAACGGCGTCGCATCCTAGAAGAAACAAGAGCAATAGACGCAGATGACTCAGATGACTCCGCGAGTGACGACTCGTCAGACAGCGACGAGGACGACGAAGAAGCAGAATTAGCAAGGGAGCTAGAGCGCGTGCGGCGCGAGCGAGAAGAGAAGAAGAAGAAGAAGAAGGAGGAAACTCGGGAGAAGGACATTGCGCTGGGGAATCCGCTTTTGAATAAGCGCGATTATACGATGAAGAGGAGGTGGGATGATGACGTTGTGTTTAAGAATCAAGCACGGGGGACGGAGGATAAGGGAAAGAAGGAATTTGTGAAACGTAAGTTTTC
>AFRD01000420.1:0-30487 GCA_000222875.2 Periglandula ipomoeae IasaF13
AACCACGTTTTACAAGCGATAGACCCGAAGAGGGAGAGTTACTCACGAAATTTTGATGAACAAAAGCTCTTCAGGCACGGATACCGAGCAGCGTCACGAAATTTCTGATTTCAACTTTGAATGCATCAAAAGCCTGATCTTGCCGCCTCTGTGACACAAGTGCCCGGTTACCTACATCTTCACCGCCTCGCCTGCGTCAAATTCGTTGGATGCCGATTTGCGCCGCATTGTTTCGGCTGGCACTTCGCCGCCGCTCGCTTGCCCATCCATTAGAACTGTACGCAGTTAGATCAAGAAGTTTTGAATTGGGATGAATACGGAAAGTTTAAGATTGCTGGCAAGAGATTGCAGTCTGCTAGCGTCAAAAAGCAGCAGGACTCCAAACCCACGGTTTCATATTGACAGCGCTGATAACCTTCTCTCGGATATCGATCGATGCTATTTGCCCCTTGCATGAGCTCTTCCGTGCATCGCTACTCTTGTTCATGCCTTCATCAAGACGTCTGCCGCAACCGGTTTTGAAGGCTGCTTCATCTCTCCAAGCGACCTATTGAGGCTGAGACCTCATAGACTAATCATGTAGCAGAAGGGTGTGAGGTTGTCGTTACCTGATGTTCATCGAGCATATGAGTTCGAGGTTTCTACTATGTGCTTAACAAGGCAATAAGAATGTATCACATAAAATCTGATGAGGGGACATAGATTTGTCTCTCGACGTCGTTGAATTCATGTCTGTTAATAGTGGTACAAACGCCGTTCGGCGATGAACTTTCAAATCGCCACGTCAAAAGGTCTCGGAAGACCGCCACTCATCGTTCATGCTACGCCTGATCATAGCTTGTCCAGATTGCAAGCGTCTGGGGGCCAACAGTCTAAATATGTCGATTGCCAGGATTGCACAATAGGATGACTCTGTACTAGGTGACACAGCGCTTGATGATCTTAAGCATTCGCGCCAGTCTGCGGCCTTGCACGTCTCCCTGCTTTCGTCCCAACGTTGTCCGAATTCGCCGTTCGGGGTACAGAGACGCCGAACACGCGGGACCGGGAAGCTTATAGGAAGCGTTCGGACATGCAATCTTGTATGACCGGCAGACGAAAAATCTGGACAACCCGTTTACATTTGTCTTCTGGAACCGATGAACCGGCTGAGTTCTCGGCTGCATGACCCGGTTTCCCCCAGATCCAAGCACCAACATTACGGAATTGGGAAGAGATTTGTCTTGTGTCTCATGCCATCCAGAGTGTCGGGTTCAAGCTGGTTCCACAAATTAACGGAAAGGGCCATGAAATTTGGCTCGTATAGTCATGATCGCAATAACAACATAGGGGTTGAGTGAATCAGCTGGGTTCAAGGGCTGCGGTGATCTGCATTTCTCGAAACATCCAGTCGGTAACCAATTATTTCGCCGACAATTGTCTCAGTTCCCGGCGAGGACTCGAAAAGAATTTGGAACGGCGCGGAGGCTTCATGGACGTCACATTTCGGCATCGTCTTCTTAAACCCTTCCACATGTCTCTCACCAACCTCTCCTTTCCCCGAAAATATGGCTTTTACCATGGCCGATAGCATTATTAGGAAAGCTTGCGACCGTTGCCACTCCCAAAAGTTGAGCTGTAAGCGTGTCGGTGACGAAGCCTGTGAGCGCTGCATCAGACTTCAGACCGAGTGCAAGTCCAGTCCATCCCTTCGATATAAGAAGCAGCAGCACCAACACCAACACCACCACCACCAGCGTCAACAACAAAGGCATCCGTCACAGACCCAACAAACCTCGCAAACCCAGTCGCAAACCCAAGCACAAGCGTCTCAAAAACCTGGAGCAAGCAAACCCCCCGTTGGTAGGCGCTCACCAAAGAGGCGGAGAACTGCCAGTGAGTTGAATCTCGTTGGAGAACAGGGTATGTGAATCTGCACGCAAACACTGCAGCCCCATTTCGCTCTTCTATAAACAATCTTGAAACTCATCTCACATATGCAGGTCTTCCCGTCTTAGCCCAACCCGAAGATACTCGACTAGACGATCAGTGTGTTGGGATTGTGGAGGCATCTCTCGATCCGACAGACTTTGACTTTACGCAATTCGAGCAACTCGGTTTTTTCTCGCCGCCAGCGCATGCACCTCTGGCACAAGGGCCCGTCACAGGCACTGTCGAGGGCTTTCAATCAGTTCCAACATTCCCGGATCCTTGGGAACATCCTCTGAGCCAACCTACTGAGTCGTTCCATCCAACGCACCAAGCAGCCTTGCCACCGCCTCCTGCAGCAGAAAGGAACCGATTTTCGTCTGTCATCCCTGTTACTGGTCTTAGAAACGGCGAGCAAGGTCAGAGCATAGTAGATAAACGCCGCAGGTCTCAACTTCGCAGAAGGCCTCGACAGATCGCTCTTCGTCACGTTGCCCACGCACCTGCAACCAAGGAGACCTCCTCGGACGTTCACTGGATGGCGCAACTATCCGAGATCAACTCTCGTCTTCTGGATCTCGCGTCAGTTCTGCCGCAACCAGCGACAGCGTCAGGCGGTGCCCAAGTATTTGGCAGAGCAAACGATGAGGCGTTTCCCAACCAAGGATTCCCGATTGATGAGATGTTCAAGCTCACTCGGCGAGTTGCCGATGTCTTGGATCGTCTATGCGGCGAGCAAGGCTCTGTGAAGACTCGAATGGACAATTCTGATCCAGGAAACTCCATATTTGTCCTCTCGACGTATGTACGCCTCCTCGACATGTACCAGAAAGTATTCAGCCTGGTTCGCATGGAGCTCTCGCAAGCCGATGCGGAAGCAGCTTTTCGCTTCTGGAGACTGCCGAACGTGCAAGTCGGTTCATTTGCCGTGGACCCGTCTCAATCCCTCCAAATGTCTCTTACCATCCAGCTCGCAGAGGAATTTCTCGCTCGCCTCCGCACCGCCACGGCGGCGCTGGACCCTGCCCTTGGCAACAGGTCAGGTCATACGCCAGGCATGGAGGAGTCTGGTAACGGCAAGTCCATGTTCTCGGACGTCGTAGATATCTCCTACCGCGCAGTCAAGACGAAGGAAGAGAGCCTCGGAAAACACCTTGCCGAGTTGCGGGACGAAATCGAAGCCTTCTTGGATCATTGACATGGCTTATATTGAAACACCAGTGGAGGTTGTGAGGAATCTTAAGAAAAAGACAGCTTCGCGGCTAAATTACCCTTGACGGGTCATGTATCTCGTAGAAGTATGTAGGACCACATTAGACGTGGAATCCAATCTCACGTCTGGAACTCTGTCGTCAATACCACGTCAGCATACAGCTAATCAAACCCCCGTTGCAAATGCTATAGTACTCTCACAAGATGATCAAGTCTTACTCGCTCCTGATTTCATGCGTACTGTATTATTACATATACGTATTCTCTTCTTTTTGCGATAAATATGACCGAGAGCTGCATATAGGAGATGAAGATGTTCACGTAACTGCCGATCCCTTTCCCCAGACTCGGATACCTAGAAGAATCTGGCGTGTTTCCACGCATGTTCCATGTTCGATATGGCGTGATCGCTTGCACAATAACTGTCGCAGCTCATTGCTGAAGTGAGATGTGACGCGAACACGAAAAATATGAACCTTAACAAAGTGAGGCTCATGGAGAGTTCTTCTTCCCCCGGGGTTTTTTTTTTTCACAGGGCGCCTTGTCGCGTCAAGGCGGTAGCATTGCTGTTTTCGATTAATGTCGGATCGCAAAGGCAAGGGTTCACACGTGGCACACACAACTCGCGCCTCCTTGACATATAACAGACGAGGCATATACCTGCAGCGCCCGTGGGAAATATACCTGTTATTCCCAGCCACGGTATCAGGTAGAGTGGTCAGCTCAAATCAAGTAACTGTGATTCCCGCAGAAGACGTTGCGCTGCCCGAAACAGGAATATTGATGATCGGAAAATGTCTCTTGATAACGGTCGGCATTTCTTACGCGATTCTGCCAAATCATGACAAATCATCGGGGCATGCCGTCGGATAATTTGATACGTGCCCTCTGGTTGCGGATGAGAGCCCATTCTAGACCTGGCTTATTGCATGGAGCAGGGACTTGGGCATCATGTCGCTCTGGGGGAGAAAACTCATGGGCGGACACTCGTTCGAATGTGAATGACTCAAACGCCAAATTGCAGCAGGTGAGAATGAGTTCGAGTGAAGAAAACAGAAAATGATGCGGCTCTGCTGCACACGTTTTTTGGGCGTAGGAAATGATTTGAAGTCGTCCTGAGACGTTTCCAACGCGTGTCTCATTTCAGCCCAGCTCGCTGACTCGGAAAACTCAATCATCATCGCCGACTACGTGGCTGATTCTTGTCATTCTATTTGATCCAAGCCTCCCTGATTCATGTAAATAGGTCTCATCACTGTGATATGAGAAGCATGCTGTGGTCGCAACCACAGCAAACTGACTTATTAGACCATTAGCTTGCAGAACCGACCTGAAAGATGCCAAGTGTGAGTGTGCGACAAGTTTCTTGATAGGGTGCATTGCGCAGACCATGGGTATATGTTAAAGTTCAGATTGATCGCCCGAGCACCCTCACCTGCAAACTGGCGTGTTTGATTCATGTACGAGTGCCCTTTGTTCTGTGGAGTTTTGGGATGATTATTGAAACGTGCTGATATGTGCCTAAATTGGAGGTGCTGAGACGTGGGCTATAAATGCCAGGCGTCTTGTTATGTCCTTTGACAGCTGCGGGGCGTCCGGATTGCAATGTCGCACGGGTAGGTATATTCAGAGTATCACAATACTTCATTATGATAATATGCTCGGTGTTACTTACTGGCCTGTACAGGACATGGACGTGGTGACGTGGTCGTGGACAAATGTCGACTTTCAGGATTACCTTTCTTTGGAGCGAGCGCCAATATTATGTGTGGGCTTTGCGAGTGTGTGGTATGGTAAGATACTTGGATGGAACTGCATAGCCTGATTGCCCGGCCACGATGATGGCGTAGAGCGCATTTATGGTGCGTGTAAATGACGTTGAGTTACAGCTCCCTTTCCCTTGAGAGCTATCTCATGACATTGTTGTCTTTCAATAGATGCTCGAAAGGGTACGGCAGCAAACAGGCCAAGGCCATGTGCACGATGCACTCGGCCGAATTTCCCTTGCCGCGCTAGCCCAGAGCCATGGTCAAATCTGGGTCTGGCTTCATTAGCGGCCTGGTAGCGAGCGTTGATGTCGACTCCAATGTTTCGGCGACCTTGGTGGGGGCCTCTCTGGTTCCTGTTAACGAGATGCCGTTTTCTTTTCTGTCTCAGCTCCTGGGATCAGAAGCCCACAAGTCGCCTGGTGAATGTTTGCCCCCTGGCCCATCCATCGCGCCTTGTTCCCCCGGACTTCTCGGCACGTTGCGCGGTGCGTGCGCACAATTTTGAGGCTGTGGTTCCGCCATCTGACAGCCGTTGAAGAGGGGCGTCGTCGGCAAATTTCATGGCTGGCTGAGGATTCCGTTTGCACTCTCTAATACTATTTTTCATCGAATGGGGTTGATTTCTTTGAGCCGAAACGAGACAAACCGTAATCGGTATGTCGTCTAATTGGGGACGGGTGTTTTTTTCGGCAATGAGGACTATAGTCCCAGTCAATGTTGTATTCTGGGCATATATTGAAGCTACCCACGACCACGCGTTCCCCTTCTTGGGATTCGACCGTTCGTTCGCTTGTGCTCCTGCAGATGTTCAACGGTTGGTGTGGGTTGACCATTGCAGCTCCGAGGACACCTCGTGCCATTCACTTGGTGTTTGCGTTTCTTTACTTTTTTCTCTCTGCTGTGAGGCATTTACCCTGGCGTCTGCAACCTGCGAGATCCCGTGTGAGTATTCGAACATGCGCATATGCAGCTTGTGTCACGTTCATTTCCCACATTAGGCATGCCGACTATGGCCGACGAAACGGGCTCTTAGCATGTGTGTAGATGTGCACATTCAAGCTTCTTACTCGTGGCTCACCGCCGATGGATCGGCTCGTCAAAACGGTGTGGTACCATGGTTCCGGTAAGGGCCTTTCTGGGTGAATCAATCAGACGAAGCGTTCAGTTTGCCTACCAGAAAAGCTGAACAGGGCAAGACCCTTGCAGGTTCTTGGCCGCTTCTGCCCACCACTATCTGATGTCGAAGTTCAGGGTCGAGACAGCTTCGAGTGCGAGCATTCTCATGAGAGCTCCATTTCCTGCGTAGGCAGAAGCGGCACGGCTGTTGGGGATGGTGTATGGGTATCATCCCTAGCTGGGACTGTGTTTCTGCACGTATTTGCCAGTTGGGTACGACAATTGAGAAAAAAAGAAATCCCTTTGCTAGTATCGACCAGGGATTCGATCCCGTAGCGCTGATCTTCCGTTTGCAATTCTCCTATAATCAGGTTGTCGGGTTGATATAGTGTCTAGTCGAGAAAAAAACGTCCGGTCATTGTTGCGAAAAGGAGAGGAACACACCCCAGTCTGCAGGATATGCCCGGTTTTGCTCCCAATACTCGCTCCTTCCGGCCGTAAACGAAGCCTCTCATGGAGGCAGGGCATGTGTCTCGTACTTAGATACGTGCGTGCATGTGGCCGTCTTCAGCCGCTGGGTTGGCAGGGTATTTGTAGATGACAAATACGTCAAATGGCATCTGTCCTTAGAACATGGAAAGGCGACCGATTATCGCGAAAGTTTAGCCCTGCCCACATAGGCCTTCTCTCGTCATTTGAGTCTCAATCGGTGGTTCGTATGGAGGCATTTCTAGGTAGCAAAATAACCACTTCTGGCACAGAATTATCTTACCGCCGTCCACAGTGCTGGGATTCTCCTCCACCTCAGAGACAACAACGCTTAAGCAAATCTGGGCAAAGTCCATGTCGTCCCACTAGGAGCTTTTACACGATGGTGACTTTGCGCCAGTAGATTAGAACCCAGCGCGGGAAGCAAATACTTGCTAGGACCCCGAAGGACACTCAGCTAGCTGACTGTGCCTTGATTCTGGATGGATCCCGCAACCCGAGACACAACTGCCGGGTGGAAAGGATCGGCCGATGTAGAGCCTCCGAGATTGCATTTTACGAAACTCGCAAAGCGTGATGGGCCAGGAACTGTTGCGCCGGAGAAGCGAGCTGGAGCAACATGTTCGGGCTTTGACATCTATAGTACGCGAAATCATAAGGGACTGATCGTGCGTGCAAAAAGCAGCAATCAAGCTTCGGCGCCACATGCTTCGCAAAACCTACCCCATGGGCGCATGAACTCAACAGGGTTCAGTTGTGAACACCCCCGTGCCCCCGAAAACATTCATAATTGAATGGCCGCGTGTTATGAACGGACGGAATGTCGCCGCGTCGAAGTGGCCGTTCCTGATGCATCAAGTTGATACCAAGTCAGAGGCACTCGTGGAGTAGATGGCCAGGCATAGAATTGAGTCTGGCTAAGCTAATGCTGGTGGGTATTAATCTTGGCTAGCTCTCGACAGAGCTATTGCCTGGAATCATGTCATGTTACCCTGATGTGGCACTGATGGGTAGGTAGCCCTGCCTGCCCTTGTCACTTCAAGGCACCGGAGACGTGGACTTGGGACCAGAATGATTGGCTGGCGGTCGTTCGTGGCCAGCATTAAATCAAGCCTGGTATAGCCGCGGTCGATGTGCGAGACGATGCTAGACCCATTGGAGAGAGGAACTAATTGTCTAATGACAATCAAGGTCCCGTATGTTTCCCCACGTTCAGGGTGGTCGTCACCATCCGTGCTCGACCACACATAAACGCATTTTGGCCACGAGGCAGACGTTAGACTATACGTACGATTTTGCGAGTGGACGACATGTCTCGTTCAATGACTCTGGAGGCGTCAAGGTTTGCGCAGAGAACCAGTTAAGTGACTTATTGGGCGGATGGACCGAGCCGTAGTGGCGGGTAGTAAGAGCCCTGAGCTTGGAGACTCTTTAGAGCCACATGGCTTAGGCTAAGCCTGTTGGCTCTACTGGCACAGATTGATAGTGTGATCGTCCCCTAACCCTGACTGACCTCACAGGAATCAACCACCTGCTTCTGTTGACCTAGCGGCGGTGTGCTGTGTCGTGACTGGGCGTTTCATGGTGCCCCAATGACGTATCCTTCTGCGGTGCTCGGCTATCGATTGACTTTGTCTGCTCAGTAGTTGCTGGTCCGCCGCAGAATCAGACACTAGCTGCGCAAAACATTGATCGATTAGCATCATGCACAAGTAACCCTGGTTCGTGGGTCAAGATGTGACTTTGACAGTTTGAAATAGTGGTGAGTCAACTCTTACACTCATCATTGATACTCCGGGTGCGTGGGCGTGGGCTCGACAACTTGCGAACTGTCAGCAGCACAGGCTGCGAGTGCGGTGGAGCAAAAGGAGTGAGGTGAAACGCTTTCCGATGTCGAGTGAGGTTCAGACGAGAATTGACTCTCCTCTTGTCGTGTCGCCGCGACACTATGACATATAGACAATATAACAATGTCCGAAAGTTGGCGCAGGTTTGAGGCAGTCACGGGATAACTCCTGTGCCACCTATCATCTCTTTACTGCTGGTTTAGACAAGCCATTGCGTGGGCCTTTCAAAACCAGTCATATCTTCACCGGTTCCCACTTAGGGAGGGCTGTCGACCTTCTCGATGGTGCTAATGCACCCAGCACAAACCGACGTCTCCCGATATATGCGGATTATAGTATGCATAGTGGGGAATTGGGGAAGTCGCTGTCTCGTTTGTCTGGGCCATCTAGGCTATCAGGCGAACGCACAACGGTGGACACGACATGCGTGTGCCGCCTAGTCAGGCCTCTGTCTGTTCCCTAAACGGAACACAGACTCTGATGAGGAAACCTGACGCCGCATCGAGAAAGGCAGCTGGCACAACCCGTTAACATCCAGAGAGTCTGGTTTTCTATGTAGTTGAAAATGAATGTTTCAGCATTAGTCAGTTGGTGTGGCACGTGGACAATGAAGCAAAGATTTAGGGTGGGTGATCACCATTGGGAAAAGGCAAGCAGATGATAGCACACGACGCCATATCCTGCCAATCAAGTCGTCGCAACAATGTTGCGGGCTGAAGTCGACTGGACTAAAAGGAATTGGTAACGTCGCAAAGTCGTATGCAATTGTTATCAGGTAACAGTTGGTCTGGACCAGGCTTGAGAGGCATGCTTGGACTAATAATTCGACGTAGAAAACTCCGTGCGGTGATGATGTGCTTCAATGCGTTGTTTGCGGCTCAGCGGTCGCTCGCCAGCCATGGCGCACCAAGTCCACAACCAGCTCCTGAGAAGTAGGCCAGAGGGCAGATTTTGCTGCGCGGTGGATTCACGAGTCGTCGCGAGGACTATTTAATTGGACGCAGAATCGTATCGTCAATTCGCCGAAGACAGCTCGGCAATAGTGCTAAGCACCCTCATTAATTCCTACTGGGACGGTTGCACGCCTGACTAAAGCACAACTTCTTGAGGGTGTTGAATGTGATGCAGAGAAGAAAAAGGAGGTGTAGATTGGGCAACTTCAACCTCGCAGACCTTCCACGTGGAGCAGGAAAGTGTGACGGTTCTTCTTGCGTAGGTTGAGGTGGCATGCGCTTATCGACACTGATGACGATGTGCTTTGGGCACGAATGGCACACAAAACGACATCTAAGCTTCATCGGCTGAAGTGCAGCACGGGTCTTGCATTTCGTGGCCTTCTGGGCATTCATAGATACAGTATGTGCACACTCGCCGACTAAAGACTCTAAATATGTACCAGGCGTGGTAAGTCGACGGCTGTTAGGCACTTTCATGTTTTCCTGGCTGATGGACATCATGAGAGACGGCTCGGGCATCAGTTGTGACTGTCAGGCGAGATAACATATTGATGTCATGGTGATCTCAAAAGGCACAACTTGCCTAGGCCGACCGAGCACCCGAGACCCCAAGGGTTTTGTGCAGTAGGAATCTAGTCGGGTGCTATTGCTCTTCTCTGATGCCCTACGAAGGTCTTGTGTTATGGGAAAACGAAGCTGAACGACAATCTGCTGACTGCCCAAGGAGAGACAGCTGGAGCCATACAGGTTCTCACGAGGGCTTTTTTCTGGCATGCACCACACCCCGCTGGGTTCGCTGGCAACTTGACCTTGACCGGTTTCCTTTCGAGTTTGGCTTCTCGAGACGATGTTGAGCACGTCAGGCCACACTAGTCGGAGGTTTGCCGTTGGGCCACCGGGTCTCCGCAACCCCATGCTGCATGAGCGTTGAATTCATCAATCTGCGTACCTAGTTCGGTATGTGTGTATGTATGTACTGTAATACGGGGTGCTATCCAGACCAGGCCATCTCTGACTGTAGTCGATCGCGGACTGGCATTGCTGCCAATCGAGCGGGCCACTCGCCTATGGCTCGCCCGTGGCCGATGGCAGGTTAATAGAACTCGCATCCAGCGCAGCACACCATGCATGCCTTGGGCTCTCTTCGGCTGGGTCTCTGGCGATAAACTCATTTCTTTGCGGAACGTAGCATGCAGACACCCGACTTTTCGTGATGAGAGTCATGCACGATTCCAGGTCGTGCAAGTCGGGGCCTTGGACCAACTCGATTCCCCGTCTCAGACCAGCGCAGCGGTCCGGTCTCGTGTCAAGATGATGTCGTGAGCTGAGCCGGCTCGGCTGGGCTGGGCTGGGCGAATGGCTGGATGGTGTCGGGATAAGCGTTCATGACTCGGCTATGATGACAGAAGGGTAGCAAGCTTTGCCAACTGGGAGCATGCAGGGCGAGACACATACAATGGTGAGGGGAGTTCGCTGCCCTGGACTGTTGGACTATTCGAAGAACCCGACAGCAACAGCCAGGCGCAGGCTTGTTTCGCCTGGAATGGGGTGACTGCGACAGGGGGCTTGTGTTTGGGCTCTGGGCCTGTGCCTGTGCCTGTGCTTCGACGCTGTGTTCGGCTACAAAGATACGGACTCTTGTGTGAGGCAATTCGGCTAACGGGGTGCGTCTGTGGGGGCAGGCAACAGGGTACCAATACTTGGAAGGAGGGGGCCAAAGAATACATGTGCCTTGCGCAATCCAAGCCCCGGACTGTCATGGAGGCACTGAGAAGCCAGCATTGCCGCCAGTCGCTGGATCCACCCATCTTCACCTGGCCAGCAATGGCCAGCACCTGGCGAGCCAGCCTAGACGCCAGACGCCAGACACCAGACACCAGACCGGACCAGGCCACGCCAGACTGTAATTGTCACTGCACCTCGACTGTAATTGTACGCCCGCCCGCCACCAGCCCAGCCAGCTTGTGCTGGTGTCCCCCTCCAGGGGGTGTACGGCACCCCTTGCTCGACTTGCCTGTGGTGTCGAGTCTGAGTCTGGCTGGACGGCCATGTTTGCTCACCCTGGCACTGGCTTTGGTACCCTCATCCAAGCCTGGAGGTTCTTCTGCCAAACTTACTCTACGCTAGGGAGCTTCGTCTCGCTGGGACTCGTCGGCCCAGGGGGGAGCCATATGGCAAAGCGGAGACCATTGGACCCGGCCCATCTTGCTGGTAAAGTACTAATAAGGGTGGCAGAGCTCGGCTTGGATCCTCATCCACCACATCCAGGTCCTTTGGGGCAGAGATGCATTGAAACAACCTTTTCATTCAGGTGTCTGTTCTTCCCTAATATATATATCTATTCCCAATCCCTCCTCCGAGAGCTCTGGATTTGCTTAGCACATACCAGCCGCAAGAATCTCTCACCTTGTCATAGACGCTTCCTGATAGTCGTCTTCCTGTACAACCAAATCTACAACTCCAAAGTAGGCCCCAGTGTCTACTTCACCGCACCATTTATTTCTCATCACCGGACATTTCTTCTATTGTGGCGGTCTACAGCGCCAGTACCACCTGCTCGCTCTATCATCTATTCTGGCTGGTCCAAGGTGCAGCTTCCTCGATACTGATCAAGAGCCTTGCACTATTATCGGACAACAGCGTTGCTGAGAGCCTCTCCCCATCACATATTTTTACAGCTCTTGGATTGTGACGCCAGCATGTGCAACTACATCTATGTCAGTTGCATTCTACATACGACACGGCGCTTTGGTCGACTTACTAACTGATAGGTTTTGTAGAAAGAGTTGAGCTGCCAGCATCACTACCATCTGGTAGAATCATGGTGCTCCAAATACATCGAGACGGAACGGAGATGCCCACCTACCATTGTCAGCAAGCAATACTGGTTAGTTCACCGCACAACTACCTTATTCGACGAGCCTCAGTAGCTAACAAGGTGATCTCTAGGGGTGATGATACTTGCTGTATGTTTGCTTACTAACATCCCAGCCCATCTCCGATGGCTGCCATAGCTTGACGTCGTGTGCTAACGCTTTGATCAACACAGCTGCGTGCCGTGAAAGGCAACAACCAAGTAATCATCCTTGGGCAAAAATGATACAACGACCAGCCCCGAAGATGACCCCGTATCAACATATTTCTGCACGATAGCAACGTATACGTGCACCGGAAGGATTCTCGGCTCCTTGGTTCTTTCCAGATTCTACCCCAAACGGAATAAGACGATGACCATCCCACGACTGCCTATGGACCATCTTTCACCACGGCAAGCATCTACGATTCCCAAGGACTCATCGGAACCGAACCTCGAGAGGATGGCCGAACTACATTGTACGGGTTGAAGCGCGCCCACAGCTGCTTCGGACCTGGTACTTCACTCAAACACAAGTACAGCAAACGATTAAAACAAACAAAAATTTCTTATCTCACCATACGCTCAAAGTGGCCTAACAGTGGTCATGCATCTTATCAACGGCGCAAGGACCTGGGACACTGCATAAACAACACGGGATCAAAAAGACTGGGAAATCTTGAGGTGCGAACCTGCATTTGTATTTATTCTGGGGGAGTCAATAATTGGGCTGCGTTGCATTGGACCATTGGTTTGTTTCCAATTTCACTTTCATGTCTTCTTTCCTATGGCTTGCTTCTCTTTTCCTATTGAGGTAACTACTGGACGGGCATATCAGGGACCTCGACCATGGGATGGCCAACTTGGCAGGGCGGCGGGGCTGATTGGCCGACACATCGAGTTCGCCGACAGGCAGCTTCAGCCCCAGACTGGGCGCGGCACTCACATCCCAACCAACAACACGGGGCTTCGTTGGACCCGCTTTTTCGGCATCAACTCGATGGGAGTTGCAGCGTCGACGGCCGACTAGGCGCGACGGCATTACTCTCCTCATCTGCGGTCTCATCGCCCGGCATTTTCGCCGTGCTAGAGAAGCCGATGATGCCTTTGAATAACAAACAAACTACGCTCGAGCCGTATGCCCGCTCGTCTGTTGTCGACTGTCTTTTTCTTGTCATATCGTTTCACTTTGCTGGACTATGTTGGAATTTTGTGATTTAGCGGAACGGACAGGCGTTAGAATGTTCTAGTAGACTGTTTTTCTATTTTCATCTGGACTTGCAGCTCCTTAGGTGCGCCACAACTACATCTTACAGATCCAATTACCGATACGCATGTACTTCTTTCAAGAAATCAAGATGAATAAAAAAAGACATCGATGTAAAATCTTTTCTCAGCCCTTCCATGGGTGCTCCTGGCGAGTATTAGGTCTTATTGTCTTGTTGTCTCGTTTGTCTCGTTTGTCTCGTTGTCTCAATACACTCACCGGTCCAAATAAGCAGCATTACCGAGGGGGAAAAAAAACCTACTCTTACAAGCTCAGATGTAAGTCGTCTACTCACCGATCTGGGTCGCGTCAACAAAGAAGCAGCCTCTGCCGAACGCCGCCACGACGGGCCGGAGACCCCCCAGGCGTCAGACGAGAAGCCGGTCGCAGACCTGGCCGTATGTACCTAGATTTTCTGACCGGAAAGTAGAAAGGAGCGCTACATGCCCGTATTGGATCTTCTGTTTCGCCCTACGGTACACAAAGGGGGTGTTTGAACAAGATTGGGCAAGCAAGTCTTGCTTACACGTCTGCATCCAGCATTGTGCTGGCGTGACTTGCATGGGCGGTTTCATGAGTTTATTTTTGCAAGGAAACTACTGCAGATGATTCTGTTTTCGCGAAGCTCTTGCTTTTGTATCTTGTTCGCTTAGCTTCACCGATCGAAACGCAAAATACATGCATGCATACATGCATGCTTGGCTACGTATTTGTGATAGCCAAAGCCCACATGGTGATTGCACGATCGTGGACGCAAGTGCCACATGATCGCGTCATTTCTTCTTTCTTGACTAAATGCTACACAATCTTGGAAAGAAAAAATGATACCGATCCTATTTTTTTTCCTTGCTGGATGCTGATTAGTTTCATAACACCCAATTGCATGTATGTAATGACGTCTTCATTCAGATGGGCTACATGAAAGGTGGATATTCATCATCCCACCAACCCTGGTAGCCCACCCCCATGGTTCGCCCGCTGTTGGGGGCATGGGGGTCCCAGGCTCTTGTTCTATAACGCATATGGTGCTACTTTATCTCCCACTTGGCCTTTTTCTTTGCCAGCGAAACCCCAGAGACAACTTTCGTTGCTTGGGTGTGAAGGAACATACGCTAGCTGGGCTGTCCTTTTTCATGAGGCGTTACCTTGGGGGAAGTGATTGACGCGGCTGGCTCGCTTGTCAATCGCAGCCATGTAATATCCTTCGGTAATCACTACTGCAGCCACCATCGGTCTGCCGCACTCAAGGGGGCGCCGCGTAGCTCGTACTGCCGTATTTGACGGGTCTTTGTTTACACGCGCACTTTGGAAGGAGAGATAACAAAGCGTAAGAGACTGGGCCATGATCTTATGTCTTTTGGATTAGACTACTGTGGTTGCATGTTGTATCAGCATCAGCATCAGCAGGATAATACATAGCTCAGGAAACGATTTTAAGTGAGACAAAAACGTCGAGTCTTGCGAACGGACATTTTATCCTATCTATAAAATAGGCTTCATATAGTGCGCTCAATAAATACCCGCTGGTCCCAGCATCTTGGAACCGGTTCCCACCCGAAGCGATGCTTCGTCCGCCCGCAACGGCCAAGTCATCTTGCAAGCCGCCCCGACGTCCGTCGGCTTTTCTCGCTTCTTGCCGCGCTGGAAATAAAGTCTTGCACCATTCGGCCTTGTCATAGAAAATGGCGGCGCCAGGGGGCATGTGGTAAGCCTAAATGTGGTGGGAGGGAGAGGCACTGGGGAGGAAAGAAGGCGATTGTCAATTTGAGTCTAGTCGCGACAAAGAGGTTTAGCGCGACGTCCCGTCCCGTCCAGGTGCTCGGATATCTGTAAATGGCATTGCGGATTGATATTTGAAGTTTGCTGCCTGCGTGTGCAAATACATATATACTCAGTGTTGTCATGTGTGTTCCGGCTTATACATGTATGTTTGGCCATTTTTGCAATTCATCCAAGGTTAATGGTGCTATCTTGGTCAGGAATGCAGGTTTCCCAATTATTCAATACCGCTCTTCACAATGAACAGTGTTCAAGGTTGAGGAGTCAGCTGCACGATATGTCTGTATGTACGCATGTATAAACGACCGAAAAAGAAAAAATGAACACGCAACAATCGGTGGTTTCGACTTCCTGCAAGCCATTCTTGCAAAGACCGCGGTCTGAAGATCCAAGCAGAACCGACCCTCTCGCTGTGCGTGACGTTTGCATTCCGTACTTTGCAGTTTGTTGATTCCCGCCCATGTAGGTGAGCGTATGTATGTACGCAGTCAGCTACGTCCCGGGTTTTCGGAATCGCAGTTAAACCAAGGTTACCCCTTCCCATTCCCATCCCGTGACGCCTGACGCTGCGCCAGTGGCAGAAACAGTGGCTACACTGGCGACGTCAGGTGGTGGTTTTCGATGCGGACACTCGCGCCATCCATTACCGATCGGGAAAACAACGATCCGCCAGAACATTTCGATATGAGAAGTGACGTCTCCAATGCCATGCGTGGTCCAAACACCTTTGATGACAGGAATGGAAATGCGCGCGAACGTACGAGGAAACAAGAGAATTGAAAGAGTCCATTATAAGGAGCTAGTTTCATGGCGTTCGAAGTGTGTGTGTAGGTTGTGTTAGATAAGGCACTTTAGCCGCCGATACTGCGTGGTGTGATGTAGATTGATCCGTCATGTCCCCCCTTCCCGCAATCTTCCTACCATAGTGTCGGAGCCGAGAATTAGAGGAGGCAGTCTAGCATAAACGGACTTCTATACGCAAGTGAATTGCAAGTCGGGGAAGTGGGCGGATGCCACGTTGACTAGAAACATTTTGAGCAATTCGTCTTGAAGAAATGTAACTCTGCGGGGGAGCGCGCGTTTCACCAACAGACATACACACGGACGGGTTCAAGATAGCTTCGTACGCGAACCGAAAATCGTCATGAACCATCTTCTCCTTGGGTTAGAAAAATGATTAATGATCTGGCGGCCTCCACCACCACCATCCTGAACAAGGCGAAGCGAGAAAACAACGCTTGCAACGTCTTTTTGTGCCAGCTTTCGCTCCTCTCCAAGTTTTTTGGTGCAGTCCCCTCCACCCCCTTGCGGCCGATCAATCAACGATTCTGGGGGGAGAAGGCACGGCACGTCCAGTGGACATTTCTGGAATTTCCTGCTGGGGGCTGGCGGTGGGCGGCCACACCGTCCTCTAGGCTGGTAGCGCGATAGGCTAAATGTCCTTTGAAGGGCATCAGCGCAGGATGATTGGGCCACAGGCAGGATGAGGTTTTGCTTCTTCTTGTCGCACCACCACGCCTTGGCTCTCAGAGTGGTGTCCAGCTGGTGCTTTTGGGATTTGCATTCCAGTGACCCGGTGGTTTGGGTGCCGTCAGTAGCCCAGGAGGGTAGGTCTCATTTTAGTGAGGCAGACAAGCAATGCATTGGTGAGTTCGACTGGTGGCAGAAGAGCTTGTTTGAGTCTAATTTTAGGACAAGGTCCCGAGTGATTTTGGCGCGAAGGATGTCAGTTGTCTTAGGCGTATGGCCGTAGATATTTTGTTCTTGTCTCTGTGCTTGTTTCTTCTTCCTTGGTTGCGAGAGAGACACGATGGAGATTACATGAGGCGGGCGAGACTGTATGGCCAAGATGAGGATGCAGACTAGGTGAATGTTACCGATACTGTTGGTATCAACGGCTTACACGGTGGGGTGGAAGGGCGGGCCATCGGGATGGAATGCTTCTGATCTGCAACAACCTCATCTTGCATGATGGGACTGGAGTGTTTGGCAAATTATCTGCGCGCTGTGAGAAAGCATATGCATATATCCGTGCGAAACCTACCTGCGTTGTGGTTGAACAAAGGAGAGTCCGGCTGGTCTAGCACATAATATCTGGGGTCACAGCGTGCGAGCGCTCTGTACAGACCTGGCAGCCTGGAGTACAGTGGGGTCTGGCTGACTGAACTCTTGTCCGGCCGGTATTACAGCGACTGCTTGCCTGCCTAGCAGCCCTCTTGACTGCACTGTAACTTTGAGTCGTTGGCAAGTGATGTGCTGTGCAGCTTGGCAGTATTGCAGCATCCGGGGGTATGCGCATATCCGAGGCAGCTTTGACCAAGCGAACAAACTCCGCGACCTGGCTTGTGCCAGTCCGATCAGAATGAGTAATGAATGACCAACTTCCCTCACAGCCAATGGATATTGTGTCCACCACGACGTTGCATGCCGTGGGTTCACAGAAGGAGTCGTCCGCTAATTACTACCTAGGTATGGACGGTGAATGCTACGCAACGCCGGCACGCTCAATCATTTTTGCTTCATGGCAGCTGATTGCCGTGGCAATCTCGAGGGAGTGGTGCACTCACGCCCACACTCCGTCCTCGCGAGCCATACCCGACTCGAAATAGGCACGCAAACATCAAAGCAAACGGAGATTTGGTCTAGAGCTTTCCGCGATTGCATTGCATCTGATCAATATGCCCGCTGCAGCTTGGGCCACCAAAAAAACCGTTGTCAATGAATCACAGCCTCAAATCCCGCCCGTGCGCCTTTCTGTGCATGCTTCCTGCATCGTCGATCACAGCTGCACGGAGAATGCCAGCCGTTTCGACGGCTTCCTCTGCTCCATTCGCGGGGTTGACCAGAACGGGGCGTTTGAATCTGGTTCTGTCATGTTCCTTCACGAATCGGTTCCCGCCCTGCTGCAGATTACAAACTATGTCAGACGAGAAGATCGAGTAATGAATGCTGGTACGCGTACAATATTGACAATACGAACACCTCGAAGTATAATTCTGCGTGCGACTGATGCTCATCCGGCCTCACCGCACGAGCATTTCCATCAGCGTTAGCTGATACCCTGGTCGTCAACATGCTGTCTCCTGGCTTGCCTTGTAAAATGATAGGCCAGCGCCGTTGCCCTTCGTGCAGCGCTTTCATCACCAGGCACCCTGGTAGCAGCAGAACCCGCGCCACTCGGCCGGGTGATTGGGCGATCATGATTCAGACATGCCATGAATGGGATCAAATGGGAACGAAGCGCCCACGCATGTTTTGTCAAGGTGCCATGCCGTTGATGCCAACATCTGCGCTAATACAAAGACTAAGGACATCTTATTTCCTCCTAGTTGCGAATGGAATTGCGATGACATGCCAAACTGCGCTGTGGCGGGCAAAATTGTCGGCTGAGCAATGTCCACGCCGGCGAAATGTCCGTCGACTCATTTCTGTGTCCCGTCCGGAGACGAAGCATGCTATTCAGCTTGTCCAATATCTTGCAGCAGTGTATGGAGCCGTGCTTGGCGTTATTACAAAAATCGCATATCAAGTGCCTTCTTGGCTCGCCCGTCCCTCGATCTATCTCATTCTTTTTTTTTTCTTTTGGCTTCCCGAGCTGTAATTGCCAAATCTGCGCCGTTCCCCAGTTTTTCCCACATCAGCAGGACAAAAACGGGTAAATCTGGGCCTGCTCGCTCGTCCCGTTCCTTGCAGCCGGCTGGCAACGACCGTGCAGTCCAGCCGTGTTTGGCGCAAACCAAAATTTGGTACACTAGTCGGACAGGCAGAACACTAACGACGTCTAAGTGGGCTTTTGGGATTTTTGAGCCTCGTCGGGCAGCAACTGCGTCGCCGAAGTCCCTAGCTCATTGCACGATCGGCGTGGCGTCGCTCGAAATCGAGGCCAAACAGCCCATGACATTGCATCATCTTGCTGTACATCAATCAGAGGATGCATGAGCGGCTGGTGAAGGATCGATCTTCAGCTGCACAGGCCCCTTATTGACGCTGGGTGTCCAGCGGTCAAAGTCCTGCTATTGAAGCCATCACCGACATATATTGTCAGCTACGCTATGTAACGCCATGCTAAAAACGGCCACAACGGGCTTCTCTTTACATCCAGGTTGATGCACGTGGACCGACCATCACTTACCACTCAAGCGCATGCACGGAGACTTTCCGTCGAACACATACCTGAACTCAATCACACTGCAACAGTTAACATACACACTACGAACTTACGGCTGTCCGAGCTCTGTATTCTAGGGTAATGCTTGTGATTTTAATTCCGTTGCTTGCCGTACCAGGGAAACGGGCCTGGCACAACCTCCCGGCGTCCCTGCGCTTGGTTAACTCTACAATGGCCCAGCACTGCAGTCTGCAGTCACAGCCTTTACAATACCAGCATTCGTGACCATCAGCACGTCTTGTACTCGAGAGCGTTCTAAGCTATTGTTATCAACCCAGTGAACTGTATGTGATACTGACTAAAAACTGTGCTTGGATAATGTCCCATCTAATGCCATAGCATGTGTAGGGACCACGGCTCCTCTGGATCGCTGTTGCACTTAGTATACAACCGTGTTACTCATTTCATGTCCGTGTACGTCTGCGCAGGCCACCTTACTTTCACATGAAAGAGAATTTGCAGTCTCTCCGTGGTCGGAGCACATGATTCTGGAAGCGAACAAAAATCCACCATGACACAGGTGTAGTTATCGTCAACTGACGACGGAGAGTTGGGATAAACTCGACAAAATGCTAACCCTCTCTCTAGCTTCTTAGCTCATATCGCCGTCTGTCTACGAGATTTGCTGGCTCGACTCTGAAATGCGACCCAGTTTCAATACTCGTGAAATCGCGGCTTCTTACCGAATAACATCCTGCAGTAGGGCTAACTATGCTAAACTATAGACGGCAGAAGTCTACAGAACACTACGGACCTGAAATTGCTAGGCTCAGTTCTCGATTCCTGGGAGTAGAGAAAAATATTCCACGCCCAATGGCAGACCCTTACCGTGTTGTTAAGAGAATAACATGACCCCCGTCTTCACGATATCGTCCGGCCCGGCTCAGGGGAATACGAAGCAAGCTATGGGGCAACACAATTTCAACGAATCCACCACATACTCTGGACTTAGTTTGCCAGCCTGGTAGGTGAGTCTGGAACCCAATACCCTGATAGCTAGTCAGTCTGGGCATTCGCCGTAATTGCATGCTTGCTCACGGTGATTGTATGCTTGTACAGGAAATCCGTTGTTGAAATCATCACGCCGATGGAGATCAAAGCGTTTGCCGCTGGTTCCCTGACAGGCAACAGTCGAGAGATGAGGCGTGTGTGTACGAATCATGGGGTAACGTGGCCCATGCTTGTCAGGGCTATGCCATGCTTGCGTCGATGAGCTGTGCACCCTCACCGTTATCTGTCATATTCCCTGCACCTTACCAGCTTGGGTTATACGATTGCATTGCCCTACAGGCAGGTGACTTTTGGTGCGTGAATCACAAACGTGCTCATCTCCGCGAATGTGAGTGAGCCGTGAATGGAAAACATCATTATGATCGAATAGCCACAAGTGCAGACCTACAACGCAACACATAATGTTGGGCACATTGCGTCGTTGTGCGCGATTTCTACGCACATTCTCGAGGGCTTATCATTTGCGCCACCAACTCAGGCCATCTTTTCGGCATGGCTCCTCGCGCCGAGACTTTCATCGCCAGACTCCTCTCCCTCTGCTTATCATTAAACATACAAACCAACCAGGTTATACGGGCATATCCCGCCGTCATGGTTCTTGAGGGTGTGTCACTATCTAAGTACACGCAAACCATGAGAACTGGGTGAATGTTCTCCGAAAATAGATTGTGCGACTTCCTTGCACCTGTGGCGAGCTCACACGCCCTAGAATAGGCTCGACTCTTGCCGATAATTGAAGCGACTGGACCTGGTGCAACTCTCCGCGCTTGCACTGCGCAAAAGGAGCACGCCAAGCGTGCCTAGTCTAACGGACAGAGATCGACGTATTCTTGACGCCCAACGCTAGTTTCAAGCCGGAGTGAAGTCGCGGGGATAATAAACCCCTTGCGTCCGTGATGAACCACCTTATACGACGATCCGCTATATTGCGAAGTTCCATGTTTCCGCGCTTCAGATTTCCGTGTCGGCGCTGCCACGGCTCTCGCCCACTTTTCCGCTTTGAATTTTGAGGAAATGACCCGAAAAAAAATCAGGGTCCTTTGCTGCCCAACGGTGTTCGCGCCCCCGATCCATTATTCATGCCCAATATACCGTATTTGCTCTTGCAGCTAGATTGTTCGCTGCACATGTAGCGATACAAGCACGCGAAGACAGGGGTTCGTGCATGATCGTCAGGTCAGGTGATTTCTCGCCGTCTTTGAATCCTCGCCAAAATTCACCCCATTTGACACCACTGAATACGGCCGCAAGTGGATGTTGGTTGAAGAGACGGTGTGTGCAAAAGCCAATAAGTTTGCTTCCTTGTTCTGATCTTCCTTTTTGCAATAAAGCGAGGTATTTCACTTGTCGCCAGCTTAGTTCTAGTCTGACTAGGTAGTGGATGATCGACTGGTCTCCACGTGTCGATCGAGTGAATCAATACATTACGACGCTTTTTATGATAAGTACTGTATAACGAAACTTTCTTCTTGGAACAGATTTGTGTATTGCACCTGAAATGGTTGCTATTGTTTTGACCAATATTATGACACATAATGGAAATACCAAAAGAAAACACACGCCCCCGGGGGAAGCTGAAGTGTATGCCAGAGTGCCACCACCTGATGAGAACAATACGGGTGTCGCCACAACATGCTGTATTCATCCATCAAAGTGATACAGTACACTGCAATTTGCAACAGGTACAGTACGCTAATCATAAGCAAGACATCCGTGTCGATGCACGAACTCAGTTGTACTACCTCAATATGCCCCTGTTGGATCGAACAGGAAAATCGCTCTAGAAGCAATCTGTTGTCTCTTCTCTCAGACGTTGTCGGTCAATGCCACTTCTTGTGTTCCACTCATACAGATAGCTTGGATCAGCAATTGGACCCTGTCCCTCACCCGTTTGCGTTTTGTTGAGCCTATGAAAAACTCGCGGAGCAAGAACTCGTCCAACCGCAGCTAATGACAGTACACTTTGAGCACGAAACCTTCGATCGCTCACGGCCCAGCTCTGACATAATTTTGACGTTTTGATAACCTGTTGTGTTCACGCATTGCTTTTTCAAACAGTTGATTGTCTCTGCATCTGGCCAGTCGGCAAGTCGCGTTGCCGATTCGTCCGTGCCATCTGCCTGCGGAGAAAGATGTATTATGCGAGATGTGACCAACGTCGTCCGGGGTGTCCGATGATATGTGATCAGAAACTGACGCATCCAACAGGCGTTATTATTTGTTTCGTTTGAGACATGCTGCAAGAAACAGAGTACTGCAATAAAGTTGCATGATCATTCTGTTAGGCTATTGGAGAGACAGGCTGCAGACCTGGCGGGCGCCAACTGTGACAGATGTTTATTATAGTAATATCGCATGCAGAACACGACAAGAATGTCGAAAGTGGCCATTACAGGCGATCTCGACGGTCCCACAGCAAGATGCCCATCGCGAGGTGCCGAACCTTGATGGTTTGTGGCGGCAGTATCGCAGCCTTTAGAGTATTGAGTTATACTCCCTTGACATCCGACATTGGAAGCTCTTGCAGCTATCCAAAATCCGACACTGTCATGCACGCAAAACCCAGGTTTACTGGATCTTCTTTGTCTGCTTCACCGCTCCTGGCTCGCCAGCAACGATGGAACCATCAGGAAGCACCTTCTCCGTCCTCTTCGCCCGTGCCAACACCAGTGGATAAGCGAGGTCGCAGGCCAGCGACGTGCCGATGATGATGAGCGAAACAGGGTGGAACACAAAGCCATGAGCTTCGGGCCAGTACCACCACAGAAGAAAGCACGTACCAGGCAACCCCAGCTGTGTGCCAACAAAGCGAAAGAACCTATTTGGAAGCCAACAGAAAACGGACAATAAGTGATCAGCCTTACAATGCTCTGACAGTGGGGAGGGAAGCGCTCGCTGCCACAGTGGGGGAGGAAAAGGAGGAACACGTTCGGAGGGGATGAGTGATATATGATCGCAGCAGAAGATTACTCATCTGCATGAAGAAATTATTTGACAACCATTCTGTCGGGACTATTTCACCAATGAGAGCGTCTCCATTACACATTGCTGCATTCGTATTTCTGAGGCAGAAATAAGATTGTTTGAAGGGGCGCAGGAAAATCATATGACATGAACAGTTCCCCCTTGTCATGGACGATGACGAGTTTTTCTCAGCTTTGAGGGAGCTGTCCAGGCTGCCACGCCACTCTTGTGATGAAACAGAAGGTTTACATAACCGATAAATGTGATAGGGCAGCATAAGGCGAGTTGGTTGTTTTTTTCAACAAAAGCACACTAGGGCAGGGAAAGCGTACAGGTCAAAAACAAATGGATCACCAAAGGAAGAACCAACAAAGAAAAAGAACTTACCAAATCGCATAACTCTGACCACCCGAATGCCCGCGTTGAAGCAACATGATGAGAGCACCGACACTCCACGTCAACTGCGCCACTCCCGCGGACCACCAGGCAAGTTCCGTCGTATCTCGCCCGTCGAGGCCTTTCCACGTTTTACCCCGTTTCGCACCGTGTCCTCGATTCGGCTCCTGCAGCCATCACCATGCGAATACGCCGTGGACGAGGACGCCGTATGCAATTAGGAGGACCAGGAGCAGTGGTATGTTCCTTGCAATGAGGGGTGATGCGGAATTGGAGCGCTTGCCGAACTTGAGCGTCGTGTAGACGACCGGGATGTCGAGGACGAGTCATAAGCCGAAGCCTACATACTCGAGCCAGGTTTCGGTTACGAAGACCGCGTAGACGATCTCCCAGCCTAGGTTGACGCCCAGTACCAAGAGGGGGATTGGAGTGTGGCGGGTCTGAAGTGATCGTCTGGCCATCAGCACGTAACAGATGAGCCAGAAAGCGATGCCGCCGCCCAGGAGGGCAGTCTGCGCTGGTATGAGCCAAGTTGGCGCAGTTGGGGGCGGTATATCTGTCCACCCCATTGTCGTTGGAGTCCAAAGGGGTTTACAGCAAGTGGTGTGGGTGTATTTCTGCAGGCAACGGGTGTTCCGGTAAGACAGCGCTAGAGGAAAAGGCTGCAACAGTAAATTTGAGATGCTGCAGGGCTGCGGGTGACATTGACAAAACGCCAAATCCACGGTGTCGGTTCCATTCTCAACTATTGCCTGCTGACCGGTTAAATATATGGCAATTGCGGCTGTGACATGAGCTAGCGGCGTGTCGGGACAATGGATCGCCTCGTTCATGGGCCGAAGGATGGAAGGATTCTAAAGGACTTCAATCGGCAGTTGTCCGTTCTGTGAGGGGACTAATTCACCGTATTCGGATGTTTCCGTGCTGACTGTTCGTGGAACAGAGTTTTCGTGGGATAATTTGTATCAGTCGCTGAAGTTTGAAGAATGCATGGTGAATTCTGGAATTCTGCAGGGTAGCCCCACTGAGCGCAATTTGTAATTGAATAATCTCGGGAACTGTTCTTAGCTTCGGATAATCTAAGGGCGTAGTCAGCTTTCAATTCATTCTACGCAAATTGGGTTCGTAACGGGGCTTAGACAATTCTCGCTGTGAGTTCGTATGAGCTGTAACCTCGATGACCGTAAGGCTTGGAATTGAAAATGGGTTTCGGGCTATCCATTTGACGCTGGCACTCCTAATATTCATTAGGAGAGACATCGGCTACGTTGCGGAGCACAAATTACGTCAACACGGAAAGTTTGGGGGAAAGTGGGATACACAGTCCGTCTTTGAGTCCGTCTTTTCTTAATGTTTGGCCAGCTGCAAGTACTACGAGTGGTGTTCACTTATTCACACAGAAGCCAGGGATAAATGAGGCCTGTGCTGATATAAAAGACCGATTACAAGCAATTTTGCGAGGGATGGACAGCTGGAGCTTACCCGCAATGTGACTGCGAGATTCATAGTTGTCATCACCTGAAGAATCTCTCTCTGCTCGGATGGCTTGACAGTCAATGTATTGGGCATTCTCTGCTTAGGGTAATCTGATTCTGGAATAACGGATTTTAACCTAGATCGTTTCATTCAACAGGCGCATAGAGACATTGGTTGTATGTAAATTCGTGGATAGTATTATTTCACGCCCAGAAAAAGGTTTTGTTCTCTTACTCGCGTTTCATGGGCTCATTGAAATGGCAACGACAACCTCTCGCAGCGACAACTTGATGCACGTTTCTCTCTGTGGTTAGTAAAGTGCTGTTTAAGTCTCAAATACGCCATTCTAATTGTAAGCTTCCACACATATGTCACATCAGATTTGTTCCAGGAACTTTTCGAGATGGAGTAACACTGTCAGCTATTATGGCTGGCTCAGGTGGTGAGCTTTGTCGTTTCGGTGTGTCGGAATGTCAACCTTTTCTAGTCCGGGAAGAATGTAAATCAGCTGATTTTCTTGAATTTAGATTGAAAGATTCTCCAGATTGTTAGATGATTAATGTGTTGGATGTTCCTGGACTTACCAAAGATTGTTGTCTGAACGTTGATCATCAGAAGGGTCCCGTCATCTACTTGTCTACAGCCAACGGGCTTTCCTTTGAAGAAACTTATAATCGCTGTATACTCAAGAAGACACCAAAAGAACACCTATTCCAGTTTCAAACGTTTAATGTGGCCACTGAGCAGCCTAGGTTCTACCGAGATATGTTTCAGTCGTGATGGTTGGCCTCGTCTTTGGTCTAGGGTAGCCCTAAGAAAAGCATCAAGCTTGTAGGTCTAAATACAAGAATATCTCGGTCATGGTATAAATGAACCTGTTTTCATGGCTTCAGATCGTTGTTCTCGAGACCTTAAACATCATATGGACTCTCAAGTAGCATCATCAGCTGTCTCTCCATGTAGGTCTTCCCTAATCAACAAATTCGCAGTAGAGGCATGCTGAAAAGGATAACCATTCAGAAACGCCGGCTGGTTCACTTTCAAACACTCTGACTTTGAGCAGAAATGAACGCTGCTATGCTGGGTATGCTGAAAAGAGCACAGCCAACAATTGCTTGTCTGTGGACATGGAGCCACTAGTATCATGATGATGATATGGCTACCGTGGGTATCTGGACGGAGATAGCCTATGGGTGTAATGAAGGTATTGCTGGTTCTCATCGGCAAATGATTCACGATGTAAAGCTGCCATGTAGCCACACGAAAGAGGGAAAATTGATAACTTGAGCGTGGAACTCGTGACGCAAATCCCACCAAGGAATCTTCGGTTATCAAAAGCTGCCTGGAGCCTTAGTTGTGTCTATATACGGTTCCCACCCAAAACATATCCAAGGGCAGGTATTAATATCGTCGTACAGGCGCCCCCAAGCTTCGTAAATGTGCGGCCGTCCGATCGAGTAATGGGTATCCAGCAATTCATCAACATCAATCGTACTCCGAGTCCAAACCCACAATCTATGCAGCAAACGCGACCATCATCATAGCCAAGCACAAAGCAAATGCCGACTGACTGCCAATGTTGAGGCTGGCAGCAGCCGAAGTCTTAATATTGCACTCCTTGAAGGCGTTTCCGGAGGCACCCTGGTGGGTCAAGACGCCAGCCTGGGTGCAGTCCTTGGTGATGATAACTCGGTCGGGACCAGGGTTACCTGCTCATTGTTAGCATCGCACACATTCGAGGGAACTCTCAATGATGTCTGATGAGCATTGTCCAGGGAGGAGTATATTTTCTGAGGTGATCTTACCGCCGGAGTAAATTTGACCGTTTGAGAGAATGGGAAACTCGTAGAAGGGACCGCTCAAGCTCTTCAGCTTAAACTTCTCGAAGTTCTTGTACTGGTGAGGGTACGAGTTGGAGCCGACAGCGGTGCCCTTCTTGACCATTTGACACGAGGCATCGGAGGCTTTGGCGACAGCATCGCTGCTGTATTGGGTCGAGCCGCAGGTGGCCGAGTCACCAGCGGCAGCGACAATGGCGACGAGGGACAACAAGAAGGCGATTGACAGTCTCATCTTGGCGTAGAGCGCGAACAGGTATTGGAGTCGTGTCGGGTCGGGTCGAGTCGTTTGACAGATAGAGAATTGACCTGGCGAAGTGCGGCCGGGTCGTGGAGAGTATTTGAGCACAGAAGTGAGGCTGCAAGGAATCGACGTCAAAGGCTGGAGAGGGAGCCCAAGGCCAAGCTAATGGTCTAGCTTAGCTCCCTTTGGCAGGACGACAAGGCGGTGGTTGTGGTTCGTGGTCGGAAAAAAGCACAGCTGAACAAGCATCAGACTTCGGCCAGGTTCAGATCAAGGTGCAGATTAGGCCCAGCCACTGCGATGTCCGCAGCAGTTGGTTGGAGAAGGAAGGGATGGAGCGCGGCTTGGCTGGGCGCTAAGACGGACCGGACCAGACCAGCCTTAACGCTTTTGATGCTGTGGATAGGCTTCGGCACTCTGCCGCCAGCCCCCAGGGAGCTGCCAGGGAGCACCAACTGCGGCAGCGATCAACTGATCTGCGCGAGAATTTGCCTGCTGCTCCCCGGGCCTCGCTCGCTGTAGGGCTGGCTGGGGGGGACTGATGCTGATGGGTCGGCAGGCTGAAGACCGCATGTGGATGAATCAGAGCGGACCTGGCCAGGTCAGGTCAGGTCAGGCCAGACCAGACCAGACCGCCACCAATAGAAGGCAGACAGGCGGTGACGGACATTGTCATCGTTGACATCAATAGAAAAGCACTCTGGATGCAATCAGATCGTATTTGGTCGTTGTCGTGTTGGTATCATGCGCTCCAATCTCTGCACATGGGAAACAGACTACCGAATACAAAACCAGAGGGCTTCTATTCGAAGTGCATCATCTTCTCACATCGTAGTCCATTTATTGGTGCTGATTGCTCTATTTGCAGCACGGCCAGCACATCAATCCCCCTAGATATACATGGGCTGTTCTGCTTCATCTTGCATCCTACGCTAAGCTCAGGCTCCAAAAGCCGTCGGTGTGAGCGTAAGCGTGAATGCGGGTGTGACGTGACGGATCAACACCATCGCCAGTGTCACCATCATCCGTATCATCCTTTGCGATGGGTGGGACAATCCTCTCTCCTCCTTCTACATCTTTGTAATATATACTACAATGATAATATGCGACTCATCACCTTCATGCAAAAGCTCCAACGCATCTTGCCCCAGCTCACATGCACCATGTATCATGTAGAATGCGCCATGCACCATGCCAATGCGACACAAATGACTTGGCCTCTTCAGCAACGCTGACACGGCGCATGCATGAACAGTCGTTATCGAGGGAGCAGACGGTGTTGAAATTGAGCCAGTCGCCCGTGAATGCGACAATGATACGGCATGGGAAGCAGATGCTTGCTCCTTGCGGACAGGATCGCATACCAGCAAACTCCTCGTGTCGGGCCACTTCTTCTCCAGGTTTCTCCCCTCTCCCCATTTGTCCATCTCGACAGCATCTCCTCCTTGTCCAATCAGTTGCTGATCTGCACAACCGAGAATGCTGCCCGGTTCCTGGAGTGTGATGGATCTTTATCAGCCAAACTTGCCGCCATGTCCGGTCCTTAGCAAATCCCATCACGCTGTCGGACCGGGTGGCTGCAGATGCAAGGCAATTTGGCCGCCCTTTGGTGGAAGCTTCATGTTGCATCGCCAACGTCGGTAGCAGAGCTGTCAAACAAGCCATCGCCAGATGCTTGACCTATCCTGCCACTACCCTGGCCGCCATGTACTGCATTGTGCGTAATGAAACATGTCCGGACCCTTCAGCGTCATGCGAGTCAATGGCAGAAACAGTGTCCAATTCAGCTGGCATTCTCCAAATTCTTCGATTCTCTTCACACCGCATCATCTGTGTCCGACCAGTGCTCAAAATCTCTTCAGTATTCTGCAATAAAACCCACGCTCTGCAGCCAGGTTCGCATCCTTGCATGTATTGTGGCCCAATAGCATCGATCAAAGGCAGCACATCAAGTTGTACCGTCACGGCTGTCACGTCACCCACATCTTCCAACCTGCATTTGCTGCTAGCTCCGATCTTAAAGAGCTTTGCGAGCTTCCCCCAGCCGGCGAGCCTACAGCCCCAGTTTCTTGACGAATGCGAACGAGCAGAAACGGCGAAACCCAGTTCGGACGACATCTTTTTCCCCTGGTGGACGAGCTGGTACAGCATCCCCGCGTAGGTTTTATTGCCCTTGACTCGCAACTGTCACTGATCCTCCCGCCTTGTCTGTGCATTGCTTGCATTGAGGACCCTTGAAACGGCAGCTGCAGAACTCTTTGCGCATCGCAGAGCAAAGGCCATCTTGCTTGCTAGTCCCTTTAGCCGTTAGCGCCACAGCCTATGCCCCAGGAAGCAGCTTGTGCTCTGTCGTGCTTCTCAATCCCCATAGGGTGCCGCATGTGGGTTCGCGACGTGTGATGCGTGCGATCATCCGCAAATTTCCTCCCCATGACAGGTAACTTTCGACAGAGCCCTCGTCTGCTCGAAAATTTCCCCTCTCCCCCTTCCTGCTGCTTCGGGCTCTCAGGTGTTTTTTTTCTTCTACTTCATCTACATCCTCAGGCCCGGTTTCTGCGAGCTTCCTTCCGCTGGATGTATTTCGAGAGCGTCGGGCGTTGCGCAGCTGAGCTCATTAATTCTCGACGGCGCGGCAACTGGCGCACTGGGCGAATAGTCATCGGGTATCGAGAAACAGAGTTGACTCGACCTGACTCGGGAGCGAGCGCGCGATCACCTGTTCCTACTTCCTGGCTGGCCGCTTGCACTCATTTTCCGGCCCCGAGCAGCAGCAGCTGGCCCAGCTGTCATCACCCCCGTCTGCTGTCTGGCCGGAAGGTGCGATGCGCCTGAGCTCGCGGCTGCTTGTCCCTGGAATCCGGGGCTTAATCTGCGCTGCCCCGACACTCGCTCCTTCCCTTCGTCCTGGTCTGAACCACCCGACCCTGGCCCATCATTCTGATTTGCGGGTCGCCACGCTCGAGCCCCATTGACCGGGTCGGGTTTTTCGAGCTAAAAATTCGGTACCACCATGGATCCAAGACACCGCCAGCCTGCTCCCGTGCCACGGTCCAACTCCAACTCCAATTCCAACTCCAACAACGCTTCTCCTTTCGCTCCAGCCTCGTCAACCGTGTCGCCGACCTCGCACGGCGCCCATCCTCATCCCTTTGCGACGCATGCCCCCAGCCAGGCCTCTGCGTTCCCTACTCAT
>AFRD01000419.1:0-30507 GCA_000222875.2 Periglandula ipomoeae IasaF13
GAGCCGCTGGACCCAGGTTCAGTGATTGCCTCACCCCGGAGCCGCCACACCACACCATTGCCCTCTGGCAACTGATCCAGCCTGGCACTGTATTCCACTTGTTCATCCGTCATCTCACCCATCGCCTATTGTTGCCCACTCTCGCTTAGCCAGCTCCCACCTCGTTGCATCTAGGTGCTCATTAGGGCTCCCCATGATTTCCCTAGGACAACGGACAACAGCCGGTTCGTGTCGATCTGCCTTTTGTTCCTCTGATCATGTAGCCACTCAATTTGTCCTGTTTCAGCTTACCCCTCTGACAGGTGACTCTGCACCAACGAAAACAGACGGCTTTCCATCGTGTACTCTTTGGCTTTGAATACGCAACGGATATGATTGCATTGACTGAAGTTATCACAATATCATTCGGTCTTTGGTAAGATTTTCCTGCTCTACGGAGCTTGACCGTCTCTCTAGGCGCCTGAAACCTAAAGCTCAGCTGTGGTCGTCGATGTGGTTCCAGACCTTCCCCACGATTCCACCACCAGCCATGCAAGAAATCGTCACTCAGCGAGCATTCTGTTCCTAAGAAGAGATGATGGGTGGCCACCGTCTCGACGCGAATTTATCTGAGCCGCGGGCTAATTCGCTGTCCTGGACCGGCTATGGCATGTAAGACACGGGCAAGTGCTCAGATTCTACCCACTTGGCAGATGCAAGTTTGAGCGACCTTGGCATGCCAACTGTTCAATTGCTAGTAAAGATTGATGTACTGTACCATTAAACTGAACATGCAAGCGTTTTCGTTGCGCCGCCGGTAGGACTGGTTGTATTGGCCCAGTGCGCAACTGGCTATGGCAAAGAGTGGCACGGTCTTGAGACTACTGGGGTTGCCAGTTCAGCCCGCGCGAGTAGCATAGAAGCTGTAGAGTTCGTGCATGCTCTGCAGGGAGATATACCCGCATGAGACTCGGCGGGACTGTCATTCTGCTCAGATATGGGTCGTTGGGTACCGAATAAATTCCCCAGGTAGGTGTTTTATTTGTGATTCCGATGAAACGGTGGCGAGCGACAGTTTCGGTGCAAGGCAAGTGAAAATCCTCATGGATGCATCTCTCGGCCTTAACCTTTCGTCATGCAGATTATGCACGATTGTAAAAAGAGTTTGGCCGGAGGTTCGAAGAGCAAACGAAACTGGACCCCAACTCTATTTACCATGCCGGCTGTCGTGACAGAGATTATGGGAGACACTCGTATTATTGAAAAAGAGTTTGGTGCCTAGCCGCTGACAGTGACAGCAGTTGCCCCCATTGCTGCTTGACTAATATCAGCAACAGCAAATGTGACGCACAGTCGCTCTTCCCACTTCTGGTCCTCGGCCACTTTATCTACTATTAAAGTTGCAGAAGTCGGTCAGTCAAATAAGCGTTGTCTGATTGTGAAATAGGGACTGATGCGGGGCGATGAGGAGGATTCTCCCTTCTCCGTAGAGCCACGGGCAAATGAAGCCCGAAACGCCAACCCAGAATCACAATGAAGGGTGGCGAGACCCGACAGCCCACCCCATGCCTCCCAACTTTATTATGTGTCTTCATGCACAACTTTCCTCTGCAACGCTAGCACGCCGACCGTCGCTCTGCCTCACTCTCACCCTCGCTGTCACCCGCACCCCATGTTCACAGCAACGCCTCGAACAGTACAAAATTCGAGTTCATTCTTGTGTTGGGCCGCATCCAGCCGTTTCGGCGAGGTAGAAATAAAGAAACAACTGGGCACACCATCCAACCCATCTTGTTGGTTGTATTGCGCGCGGAGGTCTGATCTGTGAAACCTTGGCTCAACGACATACGCAAATATGCCTTCGCTGCTCAACACAGTAACGCCACCTCTGATCCAAGATGTGTTACTCGCGAGACCTCCGCAAAGGCAAAGCCTTGTGCGTCAAGCGGTGATGGTCCGACCGAGGGGTTCTGACTGTTAATTACGATCAGGACACGATAATACCAGGCCCATGCCAGGGCGCTTTCGACGTCTAAAATTGTCGGCTGTCGCCCGGCCAGGGACTAAGCCAAGCGGCTCTCTACAGGACAGGTGGTTCATGATCGAGCCTTGTCTAAGCGCAGGCATTTCCGTCGCCATGTCCCTTGTTCAGTGCCGTGACAGGAGCAACAGCTTCTTCCAGGCACGACGTTATTCCATCATTTTATGCCAGCGCTGGGCGAACAAGGTGGGCGCTGATGAACGCCTCTCGAAAACCTGGGTTGAGACCCGTCCACTCATCAATGGTGTGTGAGACCTGGCGGGCCTTCGTGGAGACTGAGGTAGCACTTGATGACCGGGGTGGTGTCATGTATATATAAAGTAGTCTTCATCGCTCATGCGTAAAAGTACCACCCACCACAGGCAGCGGTCATTTGGCTCGGGGCTAGCAGCTACTCTTGAAGTACCTCAGCCGCTAGTGCTGTCCCACCCATGCTCTGGTACCAGCGTGGACGTATCGAGCCAGACCAGGGCCGCCGCCTCGGGGGTGCCAGGACGTTTTCCTTCTCCCGGCGCCTGGGAACCAGACCTCTCTTCTCTTTCAACCTTGTCTCCCTCTCCATACGCCGCGTTTTGAGGCGATTCTCTTCATCAAGACTTTTAATTCGCACGCTCTGTGCTTCGAAGTGTTGTCGTTGCGCGTGACAATCACTCTGGCACTTCAGAATCACTAATACTTTATCCCCATTTCACTCCCAAGCTCATCACATACACCCTTCCTCCTTCTTTACATGTAGACGGCGTGGGCATGCCTTCTCACACAACTCGCCTCACCTCATTGTCGCGCAAATGATCTGTTGGTGCCATGGCACAACAAAGCGTACGTATTCGACATCCACTGGCCCTTTTTTAGAACCTTTGACATATTTTTTAATCGTTTCGTCAACTTCCTCTTGAATCTTGCGTCATTCATCAGTCCCTTTGTGGCATGAGCGTATCTCTTACATCACGCGGCTGCCTCATACGTCACACATTAACTGACCTCAAAAATCCTCTCGAGCAGGACTCTAAAGTCACAAATGCGGACACAAAATCACCGTCTGGTAATGCTAAGGCCTCTTCAAATTCTGACCCCTCCAAGGATATGAGTGCCGATCTGGCTGCGCCCTACGGGACGCGCTCTCGCAATAGAGGCGGTCGCATTAACTACGCAGAGGACAAAGACATCGACACAGATGTCTATGACTATTATGACAAAAAAGATCAAGATGGTTCGAAGAGATCATCGCGAAAATCTGACGCCGGGACAAATGGAGACAACACGCCGCGGTCAGTCACTTCACGAAGGGCGGCGGCGGCAGCAGAGGAAGCCAAAGCAGCAGCCGCCTCTCAGAACGGCTCCAAGGACACGACACCAGGCATCACAACAAGTGCATCTCAAGCGGCTGCACCGACATCCGGCGCGACGCGGGGCACTCGGAAGCGAAAAGCAGCATCGGCGGCACTGACAACTGCACCGGCTAAGAAGTCGGGACAAGCAGTGCATGCGTCAGGGCCGTCATGGCCAGACAGCAATATGCTCACCTTTGAGAATTGCAACCATCGCGCTGATGCAAACGGGTGCATGGTGGCTGACGACGGGACGGTGTTGGAACCAAATGGTTAGTGTGGTCTGCCCTGCCCCTCTGTGTCTGTCTCTGCCTGTGTCTCTCTTGCACACACCCACGCAACTCGCAAAGTGCAAGTGCATGCAAGTGCGATTGCAGGTGGAATTCAACGAGCTGGGACCTGGGGGACTTCGGAACATGCTTGGACGTGGCCTTGGGTTGTGGTACCAAGCGGCGGGGCCGGGGTCCACTCGTTCACACTCATTTTGGGAGGGACAAGGCAAAGGCAATTTCAGCAGCATGCCGGCTAACGATGAGACGCAGATCATGTGTACCTGGTGTGCGAACCGCCAGGCGAGCCCTATTACCTGGGGCGCATCATGGAATTCGTGCACTCGTCCAACGACAGCTCGAAACGAGTGCATTCGGTGCGCATCAACTGGTTTTATCGGCCCAAGGATATTGGGCGAAAGACGACGGACACGCGGCTCGTCTTTGCGACGATGCATTCCGACGTGAGCCCTCTGACAGCCCTGCGCGGAAAGTGCTGGATCCGGCATCGCGTGGAAATTGATAACTTGGACGCGTATCGCAAGTCGCCAGACTGCTTCTGGTACGAGAAGCTCTACGACCGATACATCCAGAAAAACTACGACCTCCTTCCCACGTCGACCATTGTCAATGTGCCTGACAAGGTCAAAAAGGTGTTAGACGAGCGCTGGAAGTTTGTGTTGGTGGAGCAAGGGCGTGGCAAGGAGCTCACTAGCGCCGTTAAGCTCTGCAAGAGATGCACCGGCTATTGCGCAAGGTACGTACCTCTCATACACGCTCTCATACTCACGTCCTCTCACTTCACTCTCACTCTCACTCCATCCCTCAAACCACGGCCACGCACTTTGATGCGCTTAGTGTCCAGGATGTCTTTGGGCATTCAATTATCCAACGGTGCAAGCGCGCGCGGATGTGTACGATACGCCTGTTTCGCAGTGTTGTATTTTCCACATTGCCTTTGTCTGTTTCAACTCATACTCTATTGTCATCTCCCGCCCCTCCGACAGTGGCTGTCTGTCTGTCTTGCACCTGCCGGTCGCTGCTGTCCTAGCCTTGTTCCTGCTCTGCCTCTTGCCTTCCTTCCTTTGGCTCCAAATCCGGATACATCTGGACGGCGGCTGGAGCCCCACTCCACCCACACACCCACTTTGAGCACCTTGCATCCACGCTTCCCTCGCATCCACACTGCCATTGTCAGCGCCACACCTCAACGACATGTGCTGATGCCACCGCGTCTTATCTATGTCGTTGCGCTGTGAGAATCGCCAGCTGTGGCTCTGGCTGTCATTTGAGCGCACGACATTTTTTTTTCAACTCTATTTCCTTTTCTTTCGCAATTTTTTTCTTTCCCCGATTCCAATCTTGTTCTAACAGTGTTTGGTCTTTAGCAATGACTCAGTGGACTGCGCCGTGTGTCAGAACACGTACCACATGAATTGTGTCAAGCCACCCCTGCTCAAGAAACCATCCCGAGGCTTTGCGTGGTCGTGTGCGGCATGCAGCCGGGCACAGGAACGTAAGCTCGAGGCTCACAATACTCCCAATGGCGCCGATGCCGAGGATGACGAACTCCTTGACGACGATGACGATGATATGCATGGCATCGAAACTGACCGCAACACGCCAGCGGATAATGACGAACACCATCAAGGCACTGCAGAACAAATCTATCAGGCCAGTCTATGGCCATGGCGTTACTTGGGCATGCATTGCAAGCCAGAAGACGCGCTTGATTATGATGATCGTATTCACCCGCGTGCGAATACACGCATTGGACCGCGACATCAAGCCAACGTGGGTGCCTGGCCGGGCCGACCCGTCGAGTACGTGAAGGCTTTAGAGACGAGGAAGGGTCGGGGCGCTCCCAGACTTTCCAAAGAAGCACAGCTTGCTCAAGAAGCCGAGAGAGCCGCCCGCCATAAGAGGCCGAAGTGGGTGCAAGATGCACCCCCGGGCTATCAAAAGCGTGGCGAGGACTTGGATGAAGATGACCCCAATGCAACTTCAACGCGCCTGTGGGTGCCTCAACCTTCAGACAAACTCAGCAACGATGAGGTTATTGGCTACATGAACAAGGCTCAAGGGATGGCCAAGAAACTCGGCCTACCAGAACACTCCACCAATATACAGGATGTCGCTCTAGAGACACTGTTTCGCGATGACTACGATCCTGCGGCAGCACTCAAAGATCTACCCAATACCGATCCCAGTGTGTTCAAGGAGCCATCATTGACCGCCACGGAGCAGAAGAAGTTCGAGGAAGGAGTTGCCAAGTATGGTTCAGAGTTACACCTGGTCATGAAACACGTAAAAACCATGACCCCAGGCGAAGTGGTACGGTACTACTATACCTGGAAAAAGACCGAGCGGGGCAAACAGGTTTGGGGCTCCTACTCGGGTCGCAAGGGCAAGAGGTTCGCCAAACGGGAAGACACGGCAGCCTCCAAGGCTGCGGACGATGTCGCTGATGCTGATGATGATTCGGCGTTTGATAGCAGAAAGGCCATGGATAAAAAGCGAAGCTTTATCTGTCAATTCTGCTCAACCACCACGTCTCGACAGTGGCGCCGGGCTCCCACAACCCAGGGACTGGTGAACGAAAACGGTTCCAAGGCGACTGGCAAGGAAAAGGGAAGCCAGTACGTGGTGGCTCTATGTCGACGTTGCGCCAAGTTGTGGCGAAGGTATGCCATCCGGTGGGAAGACATGGACGAGGTTGCCAAGAAGGTCACACAATCCGGCGGCAAAGCCTGGAAGCGAAAACAGGACGAAGAACTTCTCAAGGAGCTACAAGCTGCGCAAGAACTGGGACTGATGACTCCCGACCGTGGATCTACCCCCGCCGCCGCCACGAACCGACAAGAACCGCCGAGGAAGAAGTTGAAAGGAGCACCGGAGAAGGATCCCGATACTGCCGTTTCCGATGCGGGCAGTACCACGACGACCTCGCGAAAGAAGGACAAGACGGCAGACTCGACACCCGTGCCCGATATGCCGAAGCCGCGCACCCTGCCTTGTGCTATTTGCGACCAGATGGAGCCACTTGGCGATCAGCACCTGTCTTGTCGAGAATGTCGCTTGACCGTGCATCGCAGCTGCTACGGCGTTGTTGATCATCGAATTCAGGGCAAATGGATATGCGACATGTGCTCAAACGACAAGAGCCCGCAAGTCTCGATTGTGAGTTCCGATTTCTCTCTAAAGTGCCCAATTCGAATGTGGCTATGTTAGTTCTTGTGTTACTAATGTGACGGTTTATAGCACTACAAGTGTGTCTTATGCCCTGTGGAGGTCACGGAGCAGGACTTTGTCGAGCAACCGAAGCTCACGCACCACAAGAAGAAAATGTCGGACAAAGATCGTGAGCGTGAAAGAGTGGAGGTCCAGCAAGCACGGAAGGCAGCCGAGTATTATCGCAAACGAGAGGAGGATCTTAATCGGCCCGTCAACCCTCGAGAACCTCTCAAGAGAACGGCAGATAACAACTGGGTTCACGTCACCTGTGCCGTCTGGACTCCTGAGGTCAAGTTTGGGAGCGCCAAGGCACTGGAGCCCTGTGAAGGCATTCCCTCTATCGCACGAGCCAGATATGATGAAGTGTGTCAGGCTTGTAACCAACAGGGCGGTGCTTGCGTCTCTTGCCACCAGTGCCGCATACCTTGTAAGTGAAATCGTGCTGTCTTTGAACGAGGCAGATGCAGTTTTGCTAACTCTCATGTTCTAGACCATATTGAATGTGCTCGCCAGCACGGCCATGTTCTTGGTTTCGATATCTCGCCTGTGAAGAGCTCTCGCCGTGACCACGCCAACATCGTGACGGTCAATGGAGAGAGCGGAACCATGTCGGCAGTTCTCTGGTGCAAGGATCACGTCCCTACCAAGACGATTGCCCATCCAATGCACGAAGTGGTCAATGAAGAATCAGGGCTCACTGCCTTGCAGCTCTATGCCCAGAACTACAAGCAGGCAGACTTGACTATGACGGGTAGCGTTCGCAAAGCGAACCTCATGCTATCTGCAGCCAAGACATTTGGACTGCCCATCGTACCAGGTGCTCGGCGTACATCGACCACAGGATCAACCGTCGCCGTCCCTGCTGCCGCCACATCTGCACCAAACGGCGCTTCGAGCCACCCCGGAAATGGTCATGGGGAAGCCAAAGAAGCAGCCGTCAACACCCGACAACCCGGGGCCAAGGTCTGCATTACCTGTGGGATCGATGTCACGCCAAAGTGGTGGCCCATCGACAATTCACAGGAGCGAAGGCTTACAAACGGCCATCATGGTGCGATTGGATTCGAGGCACAAAAATTTGTTGAGCAACGCAAGTTCCAGTGCCACAAGTGTAAGAAGAATCCCAAGACTCCCAGCTCATTCGCGGCACGTCCAACACCACCTCCGCCGGCGACTGAACCTCCACGACAACATCTCCCTGGATCAAACGCTGCCGGACCACCACCCCTCCGAAGCCCACCTCGGCCGACATCGTCCGAGTATCGAGCTGTTCCTCTGCATCCAGAGATTCATACTTTGTTGCACCATCCAGCGGCGGCAGCGACAGCTGCAGTAGCAACCACAACAGCGCATCCGCCTGCTCCGGCTCCTCTTTCGCCCCCTTCATCTCATGGACCGCCGCCGCACGTCGGCCATTCGCCCCTTTCGCAGCCTCACGCTCTCGGTCCACGGCCTCCTCCACCACCGGCTCCCGTATCACACGGATATCCTCAGGTGCCACCATCACGGCCGACGTACGGTGACTGGGGCAGCCAGCATGGGTCGTCGCCTCGCCACATGAATGGTGCGCCTCCTCCACCGCCGCTACACGGCAGCGGGCCACCTCCAGTGTCGAGTCTCACAGCGCTTCGTCCGCCGGCCCTGTCAGGGCCTCCTCCTGGCGTCGCACCAGTCTCTGTGCCACTGCAACATGGCCATGGATCACCCATATACGACAGCGCAATGCCTCTATCACCACGACGGATGAATGGTCCCGCACCGCCTCCAGGCTATGTACCACCATACGGCAGCGCTCCTCCACCAGCACACGCGTCGAACCCCCGACATAGTGCCTCATCCGGCTCAAGCAATGGGGTCCTGCCACCCCGTTCTGAAGCATTCTCTCACGGACTTCATCCCCCGCGGCCGCCTTATTCTGGCGGGGTACACACCAGTCCGCCCATGGCTCGAAATGGTCTGCCGCCTCCTGGAGGGCCACCGCCACAAGCATCACCACACGATCTGGCTCATTCCCCTGGTAGTGGAATTGGGCATCGCCCTCCTGAGAGCCGTCCAGCCAGCGGCGCAAGTGCCAGTCCGTCGCTGCGAAACCTGCTATCATGAAAGAGACGTGGGCAATGGAGAAGATGGAGAACTACGAGTGCGTTGTGTTTAAGTGTGCTGTTTTATTGTCTTTTAAAGTTTTTTTTTTTTCTTAGAGGGTTTTGGTGGGTTATATTTCATTCAGTCGCAAAGCAAAGCAAAGCGAGGGCAATTAAAAGGTAACTGGCATACCCAGAGGCGTTGTTATTTTCTTTGGCGGGGAGCAAGAAGTGCTCCTTTTTTGTAACAGATTACCACGTCATCATACATGAGTCGATGGCCAGGCGTTAGGATGAAGGTATTTTGGATCGACTTGGATGAGGTTAGGCAAAGTCGTGTTAGGATTACAACAGTGTATACTAGACCAGGGAAGGGATCAACTAGGGGCATACCGCCAATATGGGCGATGAATAAGAGATGCAGAGATTTTATATTTATCTGATGCTCCAGTGCTCAATAGGCGTAGACAATGATGACTGTTTTGGGAATATTGTCCAAACCTGCGTAACCTTGAAAAGTAGTTGCAGGGTGGATGTTTTCTGTCCCTCATACAATTGGCATTTGATAGTAAGTGTAATCTTAACGTTACCATCCGATCAATTACAGTAATTGTAAATGTATTTTAACTAAAAGTCCTCGGGTATAGGGTGACTCGGCTCTTTGTCCCATTGTTTCCGCCCGCACCCGCGCCCGCACCTGCACCCGCGCCCGCACCTGCACCCCTGCCCCGCCTCGCCAATCACAGCCACGGAGCAAGCACCAGCACCGCCCTGTCAGCTCCAAGCAAAGCTCAGCCATTGATTGATCCGCCAACCATGCAACGCTTCCGGCGAGCAACGCAACGCGCCCAGTGCGTCGCAACACGCAACACTCGACACAACGTCTCCTGTTTCCGATCCAGCTTCCCAAGCTGCCTTGCCATTTTCGTCCCCCTTAAGACGTCGACTGACCGAGCTTCGATTTGGCCGACGACAAATAATTAACGACGGTAGACGAACGGTTTTGACTCGAGCTGTGATTTGACGAAAGCTTGAGCTCTTCGGCTTGCGGCCTCGCCTCGCTGCGCTTGTTTGAAGGTTGGGGTTGTTTCCTCCGATATAGCTTCGCCATGGCGCAATTCGTTCTCGACCTGTTTTATTCCTTTGGCAACTGCCTGAATTGTTTCCCGGGGAGTCCGACGTTGAAGATTAATGGGCGGGGGTTCAAGATATTGAGGTTGCTGGGCGAGCTATGTATTTTTATCTTTCAACGACGAAGATCACACACAGATTCCGACTCCCAATCCCAATGCCAGTGAATGTCTAAATGTACTACAACTACAAACTGCAACTGCAACTACAAAAAAATCGAAACACTATCAAACTCCAAAATTTCACATTCAATTTTCAGAATTCAACCCTCACAACCAACTTCTACACCCCCAAACTAACACAAAACTTGGAAAAAAGGGCGGCTTCTCCTACGTCTACCTCGTCGAAGACACAACATCCCACCAGCTCCTCGCCCTCAAAAAGATCCGCTGCCCCTTCGGCGCCGAGTCCGTCCAGCAGGCCATGCGCGAGGTCGACGCCTACCGGCTCTTCGCACACATACCCACCATCATATCCTCCGTCGACCACTCCGTCGCCACGGAGCGCGGCGCCGACGAGACCACCAAGACCGTCTACGTGCTCCTGCCATATTACCGCCGGGGAAACCTGCAGGACATGATCAACGCGAACCTCGTCAATCATGGATCCTTCCCCGAGAGGCACCTCATGATGCTGTTTCTGGGGGGTGTGCAAGGCGCTGAGGGCGATGCACGAATATAAGCCGCCGCGCCCGCTGAGAGAATGCAGATGGGCAACGAGGAGGATGTACAAGATGATAATAGACAAAGGGGGAAGAGAACAGAAGAGGATGAGGAGGGCGAGCAGGAGCGTCCGCTCATGCAGGATGAGAATCATATCGGTGGAGGCAAGATTCAGTCCTACGCCCACAGGGATATCAAGCCGGGGAACATCATGATTGACGACTCTGGATCGACGCCTATACTCATGGATCTCGGATCTGTCGCGCCGTCTCCCATCCCCGTGACATCGCAGTCCCTCGCGCTGCAGATACAAGACACTGCGACAGAGCACTCAACCATGTCCTACCGCGCGCCGGAGCTGTTCGATGTGCGCACGGGAACAGTCATCGACACAAAAGTCGACATATGGTCCCTCGGATGCACCCTCTACGCATGCCTCGTCGGAAAATCGCCCTTTGAGATGCGCTCCGACGAGACGGGCGGCACCCTCAGCCTGTGCGTGCTCGGCGGAGACTGGCGCTTCCCCGATGAATCGCCCGGTGGTGCGAAGCGCGTCAACAGCATCAGCCAGGCTAAAGCACGAGCTGCTTCGGGCGATCAGTCTGCTGCTGCTGCTGCGGCGGCGGCGGATACTAGCAGCGTGAGCATCAGTGAGCCCATTCGGGAAATCGTGAGGCGGTGTCTCAAGGTTGAGCCCGCGGAGAGGCCGGATGTGAGTGAGCTGATTGGCATGGTGGAGAGGGTTCTGGATGGGCTTCCTGATGATGGAGGTGCCGGTGCGGGCTATGCTTCTTCATGAGTATCAATGATACTTTGGGGCTTGGGTATTATGAGAGTGGATATGTGTGTAGAGACAAACTTGTATTACAGATTTATACTTTGTTTTTTTTTTTTTTCGGGGCATTGGCGTTGCGGGTTATTATGAGTTTATTTTGGCAGACAGATCCAAACAAAGTGCTTTGATTATGGCACGATAAATATCTACTTCATTAAGGCGGCATTCAGTTTCAGCAAGCACTGGTCATTATGAGATGTGTCATTTCTTCAAGGTGACGACAGTATTAGAAGGCATCGTGATACAAATCCTGGCATCGCCACATGTAGTGGTCATCGCCGCATACTCAGCATCACGCGAATACTGGCCCCCGGACATATACACTCAAGCTCATTGATATCCTAGAGCTGGAGCTTGTATGTGGCCACCTCAAACGGCCTGAGCTTAATGTCAAACTCTCCATCCTCGAGTTCCACCTTTTCAAGCTCATCTTCCAAGATGTTCGCCTTGCTCACACGTTTGACATTGTATGATGTCTTGATTGTGCCTCTGCTATGGCCACCCAAGGACTCGTACATGCGTAAGATGATGCTCTGCCCCTTATTGACGCGCAAGCCTTCACGCAGGCTGACGTCCTCATCGTCGTGTCCACGCTTGATCGCATCAAGAATAAGTGAGCTAGAGTCATCCTTGTTGATCAGCTTGATAGGCGCGCTGGATATGGCCTCAATGGACGTTCTGGGAGCAGACAACAGCTTCAGGGGGTTGTTGAAGGCGTAGGCGGCCTTGACGGTAGAAGAAGACAGCGAGAGTCGCATCACCTTGCCCGCTGTGGCAAAACCGTACTTGCTGTCATTAAGGATGGAAACACCGTAATTGTGCTCGGAAAGATCGGCAAACTTGTGGCAGCACACCTCAAATTTGGCCATGTCCCAGCTGGTGTTGTAGTGCGTTGGTCGTTTGGTGATGGCATACGCCGTCTCGTAGGAAGCTTCGGTGTTAACGATGTTGACTGGGAACTCAGCCTTAGGAACTTTGAGTTCTCGTGCCAATCAACTTCGGCATAGCAATCCACTTGTGACTGCTGTCCCTTGAGTGCGGCGGAGAGAGTGATGTAGGATTTCAGTGAGCTCTCATCGCTAATCTTGATGTCCGTGACCAAGGTGACACGGTGTGGTTTGCTCTCGTGAATCTTGGTCTGGCCATATTTGAGTTACCGACGGGTGTCTAAATGGTACACCTCGACATCCCAAGCCTCCCAGAACAGGGGTACATCATCAAACAGGACAAACTTGTTGGCCTGGCCGCCCTTTTCAATCGTCTCGCGGTCATTGACAAGATCGTACAACGATGTGATGCAGCCGTGCTCAACCACGACACGCAGCCGATCGTTTTGCAAGACGTAGACGTTGCCATTGGCCGTCACCGTCACATCGGGCTTATCTTGTTGCACCTTGAAAGTGCGGAGCGGAAGCATGTGGCCATCACCACAAGCCACGCCAACCTCCGTGTCAGACACCTCGACAATTTCTTTACGATGCCACGGTAGCGTGTTGACAACCACAGATTCATGGACACAGTTAGACAGTGAGGGAGAGGCTCCGAAGAAACTGTACAGCTCCTTAAGCAGCTTCTCTCCCGTCTTGAAAACCTCGGCGTAGAACTATCGAGGCATGTCAGTAAAACAAGTGCATTTTGCAAGCGACTGCTGATCATAAATGGCTCCTTTACCTTGTCGGATTCATCGTAACACATTTCGATGGAGCTGCCGGGCAGACAGTCGTGGAACTGACAAAGCAGAACCCTCTCCCACATGCTATCAATATCCGCTGATGGGTACTTGTAGGAGTGCTCAATGGAGACAATGGTAGCAAGTTGCTCAATGTCTCTCAACAGCACTTCGGCCTTGCGGTTGAACATCGTGTTGTTGGCTTGTGTGGTGTAGGTGCCGTGATGAAGCTCAAAATAGAGCTCGCCGTACCAAGTAGGAAATTCCTTGGCCTTCGGAGCCAGACGCTCGAAGAAATCGTCCACACTGAGACCGAGCTTGAGTTTGGGGATGCCCCCTATCGTGTTGCTAATGCCGGCACATCGACGGAGTTTCTCCAAATGCTGCCAGGTTGGGCCGCCACCGCCGCCACCTTTGCCAAATACCAGCAGAGACGAACTGTCTACACGCATGGTCTTGTGGTTGCTGATACTTCGTCAAGTCTCCAAAGTCCGCTTCCGCCGTATACGTCTCGGATGGAGGCATGTGACACATGACTTGGCTCCCGTCAGGGCTCACCCACATGAAGGTGGTGTGGGGGAAATTGTTTATGTTGTTCCAACTCAATTTCTGGGTCATGAAGCGATCCATGCCGGCCAGACGGCAGATCTGAGGCAGCTGACTAGAGTATCCAAAGGTGTCTGGAAGCCAGAAAGTGCGGCATCTCGCACCGAATTCGGCCTCGAAGAAACGCTGACCGTAAAGGAACTGGCGGACCAGTGATTCACCACTGGGCATGTTCGTATCGTGCTTTACCCAGCTGCCGCCGATGGGATGGAACTGGCCCTCATCTACCTTGCGCTTCACGCGCTCAAAAGCCTTCGGATAAAGTTGCTTCAGCCACTTGTATTGCTGTGCTTGCGAACAAGCAAAGTGTGCCTCGGGGTAACGGTCCATCAGGTCACACTGGCTAGACCACGATCTTGCCACTTTGCGCTTCGTTTCAGCAAATGGCCACAGCCAACAGCTGTCGATGTGACAATGACCGATTCCAAAGACAACAGGATCTTTGCCGACTTCATACACCTTGTGGGAGTCAACATCAGGCCCGAGGATCTCCTTTGCAATCTCTCTGCATTTCAAAATGGAGTCCTGGTTGTTAACTTGAAAGGTGTTGATGATTCGCATGGCGACGGCAAGCGCGTGGTTCTGTTCGGCAGAGTCTTCCGGAAGCTCTCGAGCGACATCTCCAAGCTCCCACATATCAAAGTAGAGCTTGCGAGCGGCAACATTGACGGCGGCGATGTTCGCCTTGCCCAGACCATAGTACCTATTTTGGTCCGGTGGCGCAATGCTAGGCTTGCCGCCGGGAGCATTGCCGAACATGCCGTTGCAAGCCATCTCGATGTAAATGACGTGTTCTTTACCGTCCCTGAAAGACTTGGGGATATTCCACTCGATGCGCTCGCCGCCGCCTGTAAGACCCTGTAGCGGCATACCATCTTCGGTCCAAACAAGGCCCTCATTGTTCGCATCCCACTCCAGAATCAACAGTTCTTCATGCAGAATTTCCTTGGGAACTGTCAAGTGAAGTCGGAACCAGTGAGTTGACCACGAAGGGCCAAAGGAAGCGCCGACATGTGTCTCCTTGAAGTCGTGTGACGTTGCCTCCTTGAAGGTAGGGCGGTCCTGTCCAGGAGCACTCCAGACGTATATCTTGACATGAGGAGAGCCCGAGTATCTGGCATTGTATAAATTGCTGATTGAACGGTTAATTACGAGCCACTGAGTTTGAGGAAATGCTTAACGTAGTGAGCGGGCACTACTTTGAGTACAGTACACTTACGCCAGCAGATTGATCTTATCATATTGACTGGATTTGTAGAATGGCTCAATTCGGTCCTTCAAAATGCTTGTCTTGGGAACGCCGACGGGCTTCTGGGCGAGAATGGGGTAGGAGACTTTGCTCCTCATATCTCCTCCGCCACCCATGTTAACGGAGTCAATGACGATACCTGGAGCTGGTGGAGCTGAGCGATTGGAAAGTCTTCGCAACCTCGCGGGAAGAGGATCAGGAAGAAGATGGTCGGGAGAAGGAGTTAGATGCCGAGGACAGTCGGTAGAAGGAGGAAATATGTGGTCGACTATAGTCTCGTAGGTACTGCCGATTCCGGATCAGCAGCTGACCAGAGCAAGTGACATGCAACAGGGTCCTCAAGTTAAAGTTGAGTGAGATGGTGTAGGACAGGCAAGGTAGCAATATGTGTCCCGCTGTATGCAGCGCATGCAGAGTGGAATTGGAGCAGCACGGTAAAACCAAGCAATGGTGGACTACAGGCGAGAGAGGCTTTGGAGTTCTGGATCTGATGCAAGTGGGTGGATGGTGGATGGGGATGACCGGCTGATGTAACCAACAGATGTGAATGTGGGATTGAGGGGAAGACGGGGACGGGGTGGCGTGGGAGCTCAGACAGCTGCACCCAACTGGAGCTCAGGACGAGGACGACGGGCTGGGGTAGTGGAGCTGGAGACGTTCAACTCGTACTTGTGCTGCGTGGGGGATCATGACGGCAGCTCGCGCCGCTGAGACAAGCAGCTCCGGCGAGGCTAGCAGCGGGTGGACGGGCGGCTGGGTTCTGAACAACTTCCAGGTTGATGCGCCGCATGGGAACGAGGGGCAGAGAGCAGGCGCTAGAGGGGCCGGCCAGACGTGGTTGGCTGCCGTCTTCAGGCTGTGGGAGCATGACACAGCGCTGCATCGCAGTGGAGCTGGAGCTGGAGCTGGAGCTCTGTCTCCCCTCACCCTGGCGATGGTGGCGTGCGGGGGAACTAGACGCAACAGCAAACCAAGCTGGTCTGGTCTTGGTCTTAGTCCAACAGAAACCACAGACGTACCTCATCTTGAAACGGATGCATCAGGCTGGTCAGAATGCCTCGCACAGCTAAACACTACTGCGTATTGCTATTCGACTCGACCGCGATGGCTTCGAAGTACTCGGGTCTCGACTTCGTCTCGGCAGCCAGTTCTGTGCGTGTAGCGAACGCGACACTTTTTGATGTGTGAGAAGCTGTCTTCCGCTATTGTCTATTACTTGACCACCTCGTCGGGTCTAGCTCGGCTGAGGACGAGGCGGTGGCCGTTTGGTCGTGAGGCAGCACGGCACCGACGACCCGGAAGTGTATGTATGTAGATATCGATGCTGAGATAGGGATAGGAGAAACATTCAAGGCGGCGTAGGGTCGAGGTCTCGGATCGGATGGCGGCGGTAAGAAGAAATGCTATGCTAATGAAACAAGGTACTGGAAGACGATGCAGGCGCGCGACGACGGGAAGATAGACTCAAGTTCTCTGGGAGACATTCCTGGTGGCATTTGGCATTTGGCCAGTAGATGACGGATAATACTGGCGAGCAAAGGCACTCGCAAGGCAAGTCCGAGGCTCGCAGTCGTCTTTGGACGCACTCGGCAGGAGCAAATTAGGAGTGACTCAGACCGAACATTTGGTTTGATCAACGCTGCCAGAGTAAATTCTAGATTTTGCAACGAGGTTGCTGGTGGTGGTTCAATGCTGTCGCACCTGATGAACGGTGCACCTGCCTGATGCAACTCGAGACATGCAGGCAGTGGTCACAAGTATTCAACCAGACTGGTGTATCAATTACAGCATGAATTGTAGGGGGGAAAAAAAAAGGTAAATACAATTCAAAGCACAAAGAAGTCGATGAACAACGAAATAATTTGATACATCCTAATCCTGATACAGAGCGCTATAGACTCGGATATGCTGGACTGGGAATATCAATGTGGACGAGTATCGGGTCAAAATACCAGTGGTCTTTCGATAGGGGCCACAGAGCCGAGCCATGTCTGGCTGTAAACGGCTATAAAAAGTGATACTAAAAGTGAAGCGTCATGATGCGTCATACAAACTACTACTTAATATTCATTTCAAACATGCCAAACCACAGATCTCGTCCTGTTTGGCAGGCGGTTGCAGGCTGTCGTCTCTCTTACACGCGATGGCGCGCTTGAAGTGCAAAGTGAGAAGCAGAGTAGGAAGCTCGAGCACTGGGAAGCAACTTCTCGGGGAGTACAAAGTCATGTTCTTTGTGATAATGCCTAATTTCAAGCAAATATAACAACAAAGATTTCATACATTGGATCACGCTTCTTAACAAAGCCAAGTGGCCCATCCACGCCAGTCTTGATGAAAGGGAGATTGGGCTTGCGTTTTGATCGTGACAAACAATTAGGCGAGGGGCGTGCTGGGGCACATCTAGACTGACAGAAATAGTCCTATAAATCTAGCTTTATTTTCAAGATGTATAAAACGCAATCATTTTTTCGTTGAAACAGATTTTCAATCAAATTGCACTTGTTTCTAGTCCATCTATCACAGCTGCTGTTTGTTGTGCTGTCTGTTGTGTAGTGTGCTTGCCCCAATTTTGACGCCGCCAGGTGGGTTCCGAGCTGTCAACCACCTAAGTGAGACCCTGACATTCAACCACGTTTGAACTTTTCAACGATCACCATCTCTGACCTCGTCTCGCCTTCAGGCACGACTTGGGAAAGTCCCATTTTCCCATGTTTCGTCTGCACCAGTTACACGGTGTTCGGCTTACATACTGTCGCAATGTCCGTTCCGTGACGTGCCGCACTGCCGAGTTTCCCCCTTTGCTGACTCGACTAAATTGGACGTCGCCTTGTCACGCGATATGCTGGACACAGCTTCGCGGCAAGAAGACCAAGACAACTATCAAGTTGTCCGACCTACCACAAGGCCCAATTAAAGCCGAGCGTCAGCTTGTCGAGCAAGAAGATGACGAGCCAAGCTATCCCACGGTTGTGCTCCAAGCGCGGCGCAACATGCGCAAATTCGAGAACTGCGTGCTGCTTACTCGAGTGGGAGGATTTTACGAGCTCTATTTCGAACATGCCGATGAGTATGCCCCGTTGCTCAATCTCAAACTGGCATCAAAGAAGACGAGCGCCGGACCAGTACCCATGGTGAGATGAGACTTGCATTTCTCGGAAGTTTGGCGCACAATGAAAGCTGACGAGGTGTTGATAGGCTGGCTTTCCATTCTTTCAATTGGACCGATACTTGAAGCTATTGGTGCAAGTTCTAAATCGCTATGTAGCTATAGCGGAAGAATTCCCGAATGATGCAGCAGACAAGGTCAAGTCTGGCGGATTGATGCACGACCGACGCGTGGCGCGCATCATTACCCCTGGCACGCTTATTGACGAGAACTTTATCGATCCATATGCAAACAACTATGTTCTGGCTATTCACGTTTGTGAAGGTGGTATTGAGCCACCTGCACCAGTCGAAAAGCATGGAATTCCCTCCTCATACACATCACCTTCTCTGCCTCTTGGACTGGCTTGGCTTGATTTGTCCACGGGCCACTTCTTCACGCAGTCAACGGACTTGTCTTCATTGTCATCCGTATTGTCTCGCATTGGACCCCGTGAAGTTGTTCTCAGCGCTGATATTGAATCTCAAAAGGATCACGACATTTTCTCCATCCTGGCCGAGGATAGACACCTAATAACATATGCTCCACAAGGAGAACTTGCAAACATTGAAGATTGGGAACCGCTTCTAGAGACAAAGGTTCCCGAGACGATACAGAAAAGTTTCACCAATGAAGAGGTGTCAGCTGGTAACCTGGTCTTGAATTACGTCAAGGACAGGCTGCAGGGGATGACGATGAAACTGCTACCGCCACTGCGACACGAAAGCATGCAGATCATGAACATCGACAAAAACAGCCTTCGTACTCTGGAGATCAAGCAGACCATCAGAGATGGATTTCTCCGCGGGAGCCTCTTACATGCCATCAGACGAACCGTCACCAAAAGTGGCGCGAGGCTCTTGCATGAATGGCTCAGTGCTCCGTCTACGTCTCTCGATATTATCAGTGCGCGACAGAATCTCGTGGCGAAATTTATCACGATGGAAGATGTTCGTGACTCTGTCGTGATGCTTCTGCGGCGATGCCACGACTCCCAGCGACTGGTACAAATGTTCTCCATGGGTAGGGGCGATGCAGATGACTTGGTAGCCCTGGCGAATACAATCCGCGCGACGGAAGAAATTTTCACTACGCTCGACGAAATAGCTGATCAGGCAGGCGACAAGCCACAGAGTGACTGCTTGAGGGACCTCTTGTCGCGAATAGACCTCACCCAGCCGCTCAAGCTCGCTCGGAAGATCAAAGATGCTATTGACGAGGAAGGCATCGTCCATCAGCATGAAGTGGAAGACTCTGAAGCCAGCCAGATGCTGGCCCTCGCGCAAGACATTGTCGCCTCGGAGGGATCACAAGAGGATGCATCAGCTTTGCCCAAGGGCAAGAAGAAGCGACCAACGACCATCAGAGAATGCTACGCCGAAGACAACGAAACTTGGATCATGAAGCCCGGCGCAAGCACCAATCTGAAAAAGCTGCATGCACAACTGACGTCCCTGGTTGAGGAAAAGGCACAATTAAGTGATACCCTGCGCGAGAGACTCGGCGCCTCGAGTCTCACCCTCAAATGGAGCCCTGGTCTGGGACACATCGCTCACATCAAAGGCAAGGACACCAAGAATCTGGTCAACATACGAGCGCTATCATCGAGCCGGTCAACGAGGTCCTTCCACCTGCCGGAATGGACGGCGCTTGGACAACGTCTCGACCAAGCGCGCTTCCACATCCGCCGTGAAGAGCAGCGCGTGTTCCAGTCACTGCGCGAACAGGTGGTTCTCAACCTCGTGAAACTGCGTCGGAATGCCGCAGTCCTCGATGAGTTGGACATCACTACATCCTTCGCCAAGCTTGCCATAGAGCAGAATCTCGTCCGTCCACAACTTAACAATTCTACGACACATACCATCATCGGTGGGCGACACCCGACCGTGGAAGGCGGGCTCGTCGAGCAAGGACGTAGTTTCATTAGAAACGACTGCCTCGTGGGCTCACCAGCTGACGGATTGGTCTGGCTGATTACCGGACCGAATATGGCGGGCAAGAGTACATTTCTGCGTCAGAATGCCCTGATCACCATCCTCGCCCAGATTGGCTGCTACGTGCCTGCGGCGTACGCGGAATTGGGCATCGTGGATGCTATTTTCAGCCGCGTAGGATCAGCAGACGACTTGTACCGCGACCAGAGCACATTCATGGTGGAAATGCTAGAGACGGCTCAGATTCTCAAGCATGCTACACCCAGGTCATTCGTCATCATGGACGAGATTGGCCGTGGGACAACACCCGAGGACGGGACGGCAGTATCATACGCGTGCCTGCACCATCTAGTCACTGTGAATCAATGCCGGACGCTGTTCGCAACGCATTTCCACGATGTAGCCGATTTGGCGGCAGCAGATGGACTCTGTGACGCCAATGGGCAAGGCGGAGCAGTGCAGTTCTACTGTACGGATGTGGAGGAGGATGACCACGGGGGATTTGTGTACATTCATAGACTACGAAAGGGGATCAACCGGCAGAGTCATGCGCTTAAAGTGGCCAAGCTGGCAGGTCTGCCGGATCAGGCTGTCGACACTGCCAGACGGATATTGAAAGCGCAGCAATTTGAGTCCAAAACTACGAGAGCGAAAGCGTTGGGGAAATAATGGGACGTGTACCACCATTGCAGATTTGTACAACAGGCAGCATTTAATCTGGAGGGCATATTTGACAGTTCGACACCTTTTTGAACATGTTAGCCAATGTTCCGATACTATGAAGTCATCATAGAAATAGCAAAATGAATACAGGAAGTCATAGGGTGGTGATACGTGTGTCATCAGTAGAGATCAGGGTTAAAAAGCTCTTGATGTGTTTTCATAATCATCCGAAATGAAGAAGCGCAGGGTTAAAAAAATTTCCAAACTAACCTTTTTCAAAGTGATTGTGCATTGATTCCAACACATTTCACTTCACGGTTCGGAGTGCATAAATCGACCAAAAAAATGCATGGCATAGCTTTCATTAACCTGTCGTCGTGCGTCCCAGACCGCAATCACGGTCATTGAAAACGACCTATGTATCCGTATTTCAAGATGCATGTAATCGTGAACCCCAAGCGAAAAGTAGAAAGCCAGCCCAACGCCGTCATTTTCATGATTCCGTTTAGTCGCTGTTACACATGTTAGTTTTGATCTTTTCGGTATGATTGAACGGAGTAGCAGCAGCAAAGAAGGCACGTACAAGAGACCACCGAAACCCTCATCGTCTTCCTCTGCCTCCTCCTCTTCCTTCTTGGCCTCCTCGGCGGCGGCGGCACCACCAGAGGCAGCGGCAGGAGCAGCAGCGGCGTAAGCATCGGGGTTGGCGATGCGGTCCTTGAGCTGCTCAATCTCGGGCCAGGAGAAGTCGGTCTCGACGGCGACGGCGAGGACGTTCTTGTAGGAGTTGACGACGGAGTGCATGACCGAAGGCAGGGTGGGGAAGTTGACAGCCAGGGAGATGGTGGCAACGGTGGTGATGGCCTTGGACAGGGTAGCGAGGAGCTGCTCGTCGCCGATGTCGAGAATCTCGGGGGGGAAAGCCTGGCCCTGGTCGTAGACCTGCTCGATGCCCAGACCGTAGGTGAAGGGAGAGATGTTGAGCAAGTTGAGCAGGGTGGCCTCGGAGGGACCGACCTTGTTGCCGGCCTCGACGAGCTTCAGATCGGTGGTGATTTCAATGGTACCACGGGCAATCTTGGTGGGGACACCGAGGGCCTGGAAGAAAGAGGTCTTGCCAGGTTCCATGCCAGTGTTTCCGGCGGGAATCCAGACGTCAACGGGGGCGAGGGCACCGGCACGGGCGGGGGCAGCGACACGGTTGGACAAGAGCTTGTCACGGATCTCCTTGAGGTCGCCGTTGGTGAAGACGAAACCAACGTTGCCCTTGACGAAGGGCAAGAGACGCTCGTACTCGGGAGTGTCGTTGATGAAGGTCTTCAGGGCTCGGCGAACCTGTGCGAATTATGCAGGTTAGTCTTTGTGTTTTTCTGAATCAATCCCGCAAAAGCTTGTAATAGCTTCAATTCCGTGGTCGAATTTTCTAAAATTTGGCGAGTAATATTCCCCAAATCAAAACCCGCTGCCGCGCAATTGAAGAAATTCCAGCCTTATCCCCAAAAAAACATACCATAGTGTTCTTGCCCATCAGGACAACACCCTGGTTACGGAGAGCATGTCGGATCTCGTGCATCTGCTGAGAGCTGACATTGTCGATGGCGACGATGAAGATGGAGCGGTACTCCTCGAGCAAGCCCTTGAGCTTGTCGAAGTAGCCGGCCTTGTTTGCAGACTTGCCCCCCATATCTTCTTAATTAATGAAGGCAGGATATTTCAGGGCAAGGGGTATATGGTATTCGTTGGTGGTTGGTGATGTGTCGTGAATGGACGTTGGCGGAGGAGAAGAAACCGAAGCCAGGCGAAATTTCGGATTTTTTTTTCTAACACTTTCGTAACAAAGTGTGTGTGGTCTCTCTCTGCGGCGCACCCCACTTCTGCTCTGTCCTTACCCGCTTAGCTTGCTACTTAGGGCATGGTGGCGCTAGCCGATTTTGGAGTTGGAAGTGGAGCTGGACTTCTTGAATTGAAGACTGGTATGTCGTGTCCAATCAGCGTGGGGCGCTGGTCAAGGTGGATCTCAAGAGACAGAAAGTGACAAAGTGGATGTATCTTTTTTTTTCTCATAAGTGAGCCAACTTCCAAGGTTCTTGTGAGAAGTCAATAAGAAGCGCTGTTCTAGGGCCAAAAGATAATTACAGACTCGGCCCAAATTGGGGGTCTCGGGACGATTCTCACCCATCGGCAATTTCAAAAACTGGCCACCAGTCAAGATAATAAAAATGAGTCTCACAGCAATTTCCTACAACAGGGTCCAAATCACCCGCAACATCCTCTTCGCCACGCGCGGCGGCAAGATTCACTCATTCAACCTCTCAGACAGCAAGCATCTCTCAACATGGCAGCACCCAGACGTAGCCAAATTTGCCAGCCCGCCAGCCAAGGACATAACCCAACCTCAAAATGAAACTCAGGGGGAGGTAGCATCCGGAAATGCCACCGAGGCCGCTGAAGCCAGTGAGCCGCCAGCAAAGAGACAAAAGACGGCGCAAGGCGAAGCGAATTCAACCGCTCCAGCAGACACCTCAGAAACTGCCAAGACAGAGGATCCTTCTCAAAATACGGAGAAGGATAAGAAGAGAAAAGGCAAAAAGCAGAGTAAAGGCCCAAGCCACGGCGACACATCAAGAATGGGAAAACTGGTCGACAGGCCACTCATCACGCTCATGACCTGTACGGAGGATGGGCAGCATTTGATTGCCGTTTCGGGTCACGATAAAGCAGTCTGGGTGTTTGAGCACGATGGTGAAGGCACGCTCACTCAATTGAGTCAAAGGTGAATAACGACCCCAACGTACCACCACCTCAGAATATCACTAACACGATAATTAGAGTCACGCCCAAACGACCAAGCTCCATCGCCATAGGCTTCAACTCCCAGATCATCATCGCCGACAAGTTTGGCGACGTCTACGCTCTGCCTCTCATGACGCCTCTCTCTCCTTCCACACTGGCCCTCCGGACTGCTCCCGCTGCTGCTCCCAAACTCGCCGAGCCAGCAGCCAACACCTTCACCGTACACTCCAAGCGCAACCGCGCAGCACTAGAGCATCAGTGCAAACAGCTCGAGGTCGACAAATCAAAGGGCGATTCGTCGAAATCTGAAGGCCCTAGCTTCGAAATGACTCTGCTGTTAGGCCACGTCTCCATGCTGACGTCGCTCGTCGTGACGCAAAGCCAAGGAAGGAAGTACATTCTCACTGCAGACAGGGACGAACATATCCGTGTCTCGCGGTACATGCCGCAGGCACATATCATCGAGCAATTTTGTCTCGGCCACAAGGAATTCATAAGCGAGATCATTGTTCCCCATGGCCACGAGGACATTCTCATCTCCGGAGGCGGCGACGAAGAGCTCTTTGTCTGGGGCTGGAAGGCTGGAACTGTCCTCTCAAGAACGAATCTTCTGTCTTTGGCGAAGGAAATCGCACCGAGTACAACAAAGGTAGCTGTCTCGGGGTTGACATCGCTGGTGTACCCCTCTGAAGAAGGGCCATTGACATATGTCCTCGCCATCTGCGAAGAGTACGTACACTATTCGAACCATCGATATTGACACAATAGTACTAACAACCAAATAGCCTCAAAGCCATCTTCTCCTGGCAACTCCTAGAAGGGAACAACCTCAAAAACCCAAGCATAATCCAATTACCCTGCAACCCGCTGCACATCGCCATCGCATCACCCTCCGACGCCTCACCACTCAAGCTCATCGTCGCCATGGACCCAGGCCACAACACCGAGGCGAGGAGTCTGCATGAGTACACGCTGACGCGCAGCGAAGGCCGCTTGGTGTCGGATGTGGAACTTCCTCTTCACGGGCAGACGGTGGATGATGCGGAGATGCAGGTCTCTGAGAAGGACATCCGGAGCATGTTTTACACGGTGGAACACTTGAGGAAGCAGCAGGGTTGTGAGGAGGGTGAGGAGGCCGGGTCGGAGGCGATTGGGGATGCTGATGCAGAGGGAGCTTCTGCGACGGCAGAGTAGGACAGGGTTGTAGTGGATGGTACAAGTTGGATAACTATAGGACTGTAGGAGTAAGACAGCGTCTGAAGGATAAATCAGGTGTAATCTCTCGGGTAAAGTATTGTCAAAGAGTGAATGCAATAATCTCCTATAACAATGAAGACCGCCTTTCAAGAGAAAGAAGTCATGTGTTTTACCGTGACTTGCGAGTCAAAGAAAACACTCAGATCTTTCATCGGATCACGACATCAACTCAGGATTTACGTCAAGTAATTCATCGTAACTCATACGCAGACTCAACAATAATTCACATTACCGAGCAGCACGTAACATAAGAATCCAAATAAATATCGTGCATAGTCTAGTCTGCAACAACAAGCTCATCGAGTCGTCTATATCCTCTAAACGCCAATCAGCCCAAAGTATCATCAAAAGCCGTCTCCTGACCGAGAACAGCTCCCGCTCCAACCATCAACATTCCCTCAACCCCCACTATCATGCGTCATGAATTTTCCCATAATACGTGCGCAGAAGCCGAAATTCAGCTTCCCTTCCCTTCTCATGATATCAAGGGACCGCAGCAAAGCAATCGCTGTATGATTAAATGAGCTTCGTGCCACTGATGTGCTCGTTAAAGCGGAACCCATCTTGGCTTGTTTTGGTATGCATGATCTCTGACATGCCTGGCCGAGTGCCAGGACTCGATGACATACAACCTTGCCATGCGTGAACAAGAATTCCAATCGCATCCTCAGAACGCTTTACCTTCTGCACCACCTACTTTACTGCGAGGCGCACTGCACACGCTCTGCACCAGGGTGGCCGTCCTCATCCTCGTCGTCCATGCCGGGGCTGCCAAAGACTCTGTTCTGTGATGATGAGTCCACGTCATCCAGGTCGGCGGGCTCGGTCATAGCCTCAGCGGGAGGCACGTTCTGGACAGCAGGTGCAGGCAGGATCTTGCGCAGAGCCTCGAATGCGGCTTCATCTTGAGTCCAGTTCTTCTCGGGGAACTTGACGTTGAAGTGGATGTACAGGTTACCGAAGTCGTGATGTCGGTAAGAAGGCATGCCCTGACCGCGGATCATCTTGACAGCATCTGAAGCACACGTTAGTTCACGTTGCCGCTGCGTCAGGGAAATATAGCAAAAGGGGCATTTTCCAAAACAATGTGCAATTATGGGTCGTCCATACCTTGCGCAATAGCCTCGCCAGGCAGAATGTCGATGCTGAGCCAGCGATCATCCAAGTGTTCAACATAAATAGTGCCACCAGCCAGAGCAGTGACCAGTTCGATATCGCACTTGTAGAGTAAGTCGTCCTCCTTGCGTTGGAAACGAGGGTGGGGCTTCTGCTCGATCTCGAAAATGACGTCACCGGCTTGAACTCCAGGGGCCTGATCTCCTTCGCCTCGGAACTCAACCTTGGTACCACTTCGGACACCCTTATCGACATGAACGTGGAGAACCTTTCGGTCGACAATGGTCTTCTTGCCGTTGCACTGCTTGCAGCGGTCCTTCTCCTTGATGATCTCGCCCTCGCCGTTGCAGTCAGGGCACACGGTCTGGAAGCGCTGGATCATGGGGCCCATTTGGCGCATCATGGTCTTCATACCGTGGCCATCACAGCCAGGGCACTTCTTGACGGCGCCATCCTTGCCTCCGAGACCGTCGCACTTGGGGCAGATGATGGACCTTTGCAGCGCCAACTTGGAGATCTTGCCTCGGTAAATGTCCTCAAGTGAGACCTTGTGATTGTGGTGAATGGTGCGAGCCTTGGGGGGGCTACGGTTGTTCATGCCGCCAAACATGCCGCCGAAGCCACCACCGCCGAAGAACTGAGCGAACAAGTCTTCGGCAGCCATGCCACCAGCGCCACCAGCACCGCCCTCGAGACCGGCTTCGCCATATTGGTCATAGATTTGTCGCTTTTGAGAGTCGGACAGGACCTCGTACGCGTGGGAGACTTCCTTGAACTTTTCTTCAGCAGCGGGGTTGTGTGCGTTCTTGTCTGCGTTGATTGTTAGACCAAATAGAGCTTGGTGTTGGAATGCTCCTGTTGAGCGCCAAGGGTCTCAGCATGACATACCAGGGTGGTACTTCAAGGCATTCACTTTGTACGCCTTCTTCAACTCCTGCTCAGTCGCAGTGGGAGAGACCTGGCAACCATGTTAGAGTCAAGTCTTGACGTGGATCGTTCTACCGGGGAAGGATGCGCATACACCAAGGGTGTCGTAGTACTTGGTTTCCTTAACCATGGTGTTGGTGGAAACTGACTGCTCGTTTTTATATCACGAAGGTAGTCTGAGTATCACGAAGAATCGTCGACGCCGGTAGCGGTACGAGAGACAGAACTCGGATCGCGAAGAAATGGAGACAGAAAGGGCCGTGTTGGTTCTGCTGAGAAGAAAAGTCGAGTAAGTATGTGTCAGACTCTTTGGTAAGGCTTCAGCAGGGCGAGCGACAGAAGGTTCCAGGTCAGACGGTGGGACTCTGAGTTACCAATCTGGTGGAGCTTTGACGACACCAGACTTTCCTGCAGCAGTGAAAGCCAGTTACCTAGGTAGTCGCTGAAAACTTGCGATAAACCTCGAGCCCGCAGGATTAGGCTGCCAAAGGCTGCAGAAGTCTTCGTGGCGGGGGAAAAAAAAATCCCCCGAGTTCAGAAGCACCAGGTCTGACAGGGAAGTATCGCGTAATCGAGGCACATACCTATACTTGTCAAATACGACTTTGGTAATATGACTCTCACTCCGGTTCACGAGAAAAAAAGACGTCGAGCAGTTGCGCAAACAAGAAACGCTTGGTGCAGTGGTTGTCGAGTCGAGGAGCCTCTGGAAAAATGCCTGGATAAGAGGGCGGCGATAAGGACAAGGGAAATTGCACTGAAAAGACTCAAAGGTGGTTGCCAGGACTGATTAGTAGCCGTAGCAGCAAGAAAAAAAAAAAAACAGCAACTTGCCCGTCCGTCGTAGAGGAGAAAGGAAGAGGTTGCAGGGGTCCGCCCCAAGGCTGTGCGCCTCATGGAAGTGTATCGAAGAAAGTCGACTTTGTGGCGGTGCCGATAATGCAAGACCCGGCCAGCGGAATCCGAACACCGGGTGCTAGGGACTGCAAAGCGCGAGGCTGTTCCAAAATCAGATTGTGATTGTTCGGCAGCGTCGTATGAACAAACACACACTTTTCCTGATGAATAATTGTCCGTCGTGGCCTCAACCCTCTCGCGTTCACTCTTCCCGCTCGTGCATGTTGAAGTCGCTTGCTAACATTCGCATGCGCTGGCCCGCCCGCCCTGGCGACGTCAGGCTCCGATTTTTCGATTTCCAATGTTCCAGTCTACGCTTTGCCCGCCACGCCCGAGGCTCGGCCTATTCTTAGCCAGGCGCTTTTGCCATGTTCCGTCTGGTCCCTCTCAACTGGGTCCCACTGGTCAGCGTGGCCCGGCCATTGCGCGAAAAGGCAATCGGGCCAAGCGCCATGGGCGGGACACGGGATGGATTGAAGGCGGCCGTGGCAGGCACTGCACTGCAGGCTGCGCCCAAGGCAAGCTGGTTCCGAACAATCAGCCATCACCACTCACTCACACCCAAGGTTGCACGCAATGCATCATCGATGCAAGCAATATGCTCGTACCTGACACATCAAATGACAGCAACTCGTACACATGCGAAAGAAAACATAAAACAGTGACAAGTGTCCATTATTACAAAATGTCATATCTATGCCTTCACAGTCATTCTGCGGAGGCGCTCGTCATGAACAAAAGAAGGAGGGGGTATGGTGGTATCTCTAAAGTAATGGTCCAAGCAATGCTTCGTGAAGATATAAAAGACACCACTATCAGGCGATAACGTCACGCCGGCGTAAACCAAAAACTCACAACTTTCTCCAAATGCTCTGCTTTGTCTTGATGCATCCCGCACAAACCAGCTTGTCCTTTGAGCGCCGCTCAGAATGCGTCCTCAAAGGGGCAGTCGACGCTGTCATGCCCGTCGCGTTCACACACCGCACACCACTTCTCTGGATCCATGATACCGCTCTCCTTGCCTGCCACAGGCCCAGAGTCCATGGGGTTCGGAAGGATCTTGATGGCCGGAGCTGCGGGCGCGGACGATTTGGGTTTGGTAGACAGAGGAGCAGGGTGAGCATCGTCGCCGCCCATAGCGCCATGCGGCTTGAGACCTTCCCGTACGACGTCTTTGCCCGTCTTCATGTCGGTAGCGACCTTAGCACCTTCAGGGCCAAACATATTGGTGCACGTCAGGATATCATGGCCATTCGTCTCGCAAATCTCACACCAGAGAGTGCTATTCTCTGTCGCGCTGGAGTACGTATCGCTCTCATGCATAGTGTCGAGCGTGTTTCCCCGTCTGTGGATGGCCTCCCTCTTGTGGTTCACTTCCGGAGACCGGGGTTCCAGTGACCTTGTTGGAATGACGGTATCGCGCGAGTCTCTCAAAGAGGATCGATGCGTCGAGTTTCGCTGCGTTCCAGCATTGCCCCCGCGAAGAGCGTCAAGCTCCTGTTCTAACTCTTCTTCCCGGCTGTTCTTGTTCTCCAGCAGGGTTTGCAGCTCGGCGATCTGTTTTTCGAGGTTTTCTCTCGCTGCCTTGGCATCCTCTCCTTCATTCATAAATGAGCCCGGACGCTGTGTAGGCGTGCGCTCCTCTGTGTCGCCGACCGAGTCCCTGCTAAGGGAGTGGATGATGGCTTTGAGCCCTCTGATTTCATCTTCCTTTTGCTCCAGATCCTTTGCCAGGTTGCTCTGGTCTCCACAAGGGGCAGCACCGTTCGCATCGGACTTCTCCCGCTCTCGACCAAGCTCTGTTTTTGTTCTTTCGACCTCGCCTCTGAGAAACTCAGCCTCACCCCGGGCCTCGGCTTCTCCGCGACGAGCGTCTTCCAGGCCTTCCTCGAGTTCCTGCACGAGCTCCTCGAGCTGTCGCAACTGACTGGCGACAGAATCAACATCGAGATTCCTAGCTTCGAGCTCTCGAACTTCACCCATCAACTCCTCTATTCGCTTCTCGTATACACGTTCAGTTTCAGTGCTAGCCAACTCCAGGGTGTCAATGGTGCTGCGGAAGTCAGCCCGATGGGCATCAAACTCCGAGGTTAGCATGGCGATTTTGTCATTCTTCTCTCGTAATATAGCTCGTAGTTGCACGGAGTCTTTATCATCCAGACTGTTTCTGTGTAGTTTCGGCACATCCGAGTTCTCGATAAGGCCCTGAAGCTCAACGAGGCTACTCTCCATCTCTGCTAGTGTTGAAGCCTGTTCCTTTAATTGTTTATCGCGGTCCTCTAGCTGAGAACGAAGTCGCTCGATCTCTTCTTCATTCGCAGCATTGGCTCGTGATGCAGGCCGCCGCAGGTTCATGACGGACATGGATCCACTCAGACCGTTAGGTCTCATGCGTTGGGGACTCCCAGGCATGGACGGTACCGACTCCTCATCGAAGCCCGAAGCTGACCCCAAAGCAGAAGCGCTGCGAGGGCCAATGCTTGGTTTGCGATCAAGTCGAGACGGCCGCTTATTCGGATCACCTGCCGTTCCGCGAACGCTTTGAGTAAATCGGTTGTTATTCGTAGGACTCCCATACCTCACTGGCGCTTTAGGAGCAAGGGTGCCGATTGAGGGCCGAGGGCCAGGAGTCATCTGAGTACGGCGGACTGACGAGTCAGGTCGCGGAAGGGACGTTCTCGGAGGCCGCTT
>AFRD01000418.1:0-30543 GCA_000222875.2 Periglandula ipomoeae IasaF13
AGCCAAGGCACATGTGATGCATAACGGACGGTGTGACGAGAAATGAAGTGTTCAAGTCGCAGAAATACAGTTCCCATGCAGTCTTTTAGTTTATTACTCCAATTTTCAATGTTCAATAGCCATCAAACCCAATTCTATAGAAGATCGTTCCAGTTCAAACAATGTCTCGGCTGCTTAATGTGTCCAGTGCAAAGGAAGGTACACAGATTCACTGCTGTGCTGTGTGGTTACAGAAAGTACTGTGGCTGACGAGTGGCTGGTGCGAGTGAGAAGTGCTGTGGCTAGTGCCCAGCCGTTCCCCGCGGTACCTGAGCCTGTGAACCAGACCCCGAAAAATGAACCAAAAAAAAAGAGCTCGTCCTAATTTCCTCACCCCACCTCTGACCGCCACTGATGCCCCTCCTTTAAGCCCGCCAACACTCATCACCAACCGTGATATCTCGCGTCTTGGCACCTGTCGAGCCAATTGATATTATAAGTGCTCTTCGTCCGAGGGACAGTCGTTCTCTACTCGACCTTTTCTGTTTCCAATATACCCAACCATCCACAAATTTTTCATCATGGCGCAAAAAACGACCCTCAAGGAGTTCGAGTCGGTGTACCCCAAGCTCGAGGAGGTCATCTTGGACCATGCCAAGTCGTATAAGCTTCCTCAGGAGGAGCTGAACTGGCTGAAGAAGGTATGTTCTGCCTTTGGTTTACGTACCAAGTCAAGCTTTCTTTCAGCAGCTCTTCGCTTGCTCGCTCGCTCGACTTGTTGTTGCAGCTTTCATGTCAAGACTAAGGTGGGCTTCTCTACCATCAACAAACAGAACCTCGAAGTCAACCCCTTCGGCGGAAAATGCAACCGCGGCATGTCCGTCCCAGACTCGGTCTCCCTCCTCGTCGGCCGCCCTCTCAGTGAAGAAGAATACTTCCACGCCGCCACGCTTGGCTGGATGACGGAGCTCCTGCAGGCCTTCTTCCTCGTCTCGGACGACATCATGGACGGCAGCATCACGCGCCGCGGCAACCCGTGCTGGTACCGCCAGGAGGGCGTTGGCATGATTGCCATCAACGACACCTTCATCCTCGAGTCGGGCATCTACATCCTCCTCAAGAAGTACTTCCGCTCCCACCCGGCCTACATCGACATCGTCGAGCTCTTCCACGAGACCACCTTCCAGACCGAAATGGGTCAACTGTGCGACCTGCTCACCGCCCCCGAGGACACAGTCAACCTCGACAACTTCTCCATGACCAAGTACCAGTTCATTGTCATCTACAAGACCGCCTACTACTCCTTCTACCTCCCCGTCGCGCTTGCCTTGCATCAGCTCAACCTCGCCACCCCCAAGAACCTCAAGCAAGCCGAGGACATCCTCATCCCCCTCGGCGAGTACTTCCAGATCCAGGACGACTACCTCGACAACTTCGGCCTGCCCGAGCACATCGGCAAGATCGGCACCGACATCAAGGACAACAAGTGCTCGTGGCTCGTCAACCAGGCCATCGAGCTCGCCACCCCCGAGCAGCGCAAGATCCTCGAGGACAACTACGGCCAGAAGAACGACGAAAAGGAGGCCGTCATCATGAAGCTCTACGACGACATGAAGCTCAAGGAGCGCTACGAGGCCTTTGAGGAGAAGAGGGCCACTGAGATCCGCAACATGATTGAGCAGATTGATGAGAGCGAAGGCTTGAAGAAGGGTGTTTTCCAGGTCTTCCTTGACAAGATTTACAAGCGAACCAAGTAGATTTTGTGTGGACGCACCTTGACTTACGCAATGACGGAGGATCTCATTTCTTTCCTGGCGGCCTTTTGATGATATGCATAGTAACACGAAAATATTTAATACGGAGGATGCATAGAGGGAGAATGTGAATAATACATGGATTCAATAGAATAGCATTTATTACAGTATATGCGGAGTACATCCGCGGTACATCCGCATGCTATCTTTGATGTTCACTTGTCTATACTGGTTACTGGAAGCACAGTGCAGTGCTTTTATTGCCAAACTGCATACATCATGCCACGCCGTGCGACGCCGGGATAAGTCGGGCTCATGTCACGAATCGTGGAAATGCACTGTACGGAGCAGAATGTTGTGAGAGCATATGCGCTGCATCTGCATCTGCATCTGCGGCTTATGGGAGGACGAAATGCTGGTCATCATTCAGGGCCAACCACCGGATATATAGGCGGGTTGTGGGGATACTGCATTTCGGAATGGCATGACATCGGCGTAGGATGGTCTTGATGTATCTTTTGATTCATTTCATTCGTAAATCTCCAAGAATCAGTACATTGGACGACCATCCACAAGGCAGTAATAAGTCCTTGTTTCAAGAACTTGTCATGTTTGTCCAATCGTAATCCTAGTTCCCGTTCGTTGATGCCTTTTTGGTCTCTTCACTCGGTGTAGCATCGACCTTATCAGCCTCCTTCCCCGCGGTCTTCTGCTCCTTTGTTGGCGACGTGGAGGTTTTGTCTTCAGATTCCACGGTAGCCTCTGTCTCGTCATTTTCCTTTTCCGGCGCTTCGTTTGCCCTCGTTGGCTCTGGTGTCTTGGGCCTCACTTCTTTCGACTTGACAATATCCGTGAGGAAAGTGCCTGCGTCGCCAAAACCTTCGATTTTGTCCAACTTCGATGTGAAAAACTCCACGTTTTGCAGGATACTGTGGAGAGAATAGTTAGTCACTGAGCGAATCTGGCATTTCGTTGTCCTCCGTTTCGACTTGGAAATTGGGGCAGAGTATAAGCATCAACATACCTCTGTTGACCGGCTTCGGTTTTGGGAGTCGCCTCTCTGAGGGGCGCTCCAAGCTGTTCCTTGTAGCTTGCAAAAACGGGCGTCATAATCATCTGGATTGATGTTTCGGGGAGGTGCTTCGTGAGGACTCGGTGTAGCGTTGTGGTTTCTTTTGCGAGAATTTCCATGAATGGATGTACTGTATTGGCTTTGGACGTGTCCCAATTGGTGGCTCTCATGCTCTTGGCTTGAATGGCTGCCCGGCCACTCATAATGTCGACCAGTTTCTGATGGATGCTACTTTGGTGCTCTTGTAGTAGCCGGCGAATCTTGTCGAATTCTCCCATCAAACTAGAGACCCCGGCCCCTGAGCCAGCTTGACTGCGTACAAACTCGCGGATATGTGGGACAAGTGTTGCCATGAATGACAACGATTGTGATGCTAGAGCCAGGTGTTTCGTGGTGATATTCTTCAGACCCGCAGACCTGGTCGCGCCTGCACCTAATATTAGTTGAGTACAGCGGGAGTTAAATAATTGCAAATACGCAATCAATGATGAGGCCACGTCCATCGTCATGGACGGGATGCCAGCAATCAAGTGTAAGAAGTTGCCCATGCCATCAAGGCACAATACGGCAGAGGTTGGAAGAATGAATTTTTCCGACTCTATCACAGCAGGTCGAGTCTTATCTTTGCTCGTTCCGTTAGTATCAGCGGGCTCGGTGCTCGGTACTGACTTCTCGAGCTCGCGATATGGAACCCAGACCTTGTTATTCTCCGTCCAAACAAACACGTCTTTAGTACTTGAACCGAGAATCATCTCTAGTAGATGGGTGTTGCTCTCCGAGAAGTCTTTGGCATTCCATTGATCAGCTTCCATACCCTGTGCCAACTTTTGCATCTCGGCGTCGCGATTTCGTTGCACAAATTCTTTGATATGGCCATTAACCACATTTTTAAGTGATGTGCCACTGCGCCCAGAAATAGCTTCACACTCATTGGCAAAGAAGAGGTTTAGCGTGAAGTAACGCAGAAAGAAATCCAATGGCAAATTTGTAGCTTGTTCAGCCCGTACCTTCAGGATTTTGACGATCTTGTCGTTGGCAACGTCAACAGCTTGAATGAGAAGACTGTTAATGTCCAAGCTCTTGTGGAGCTCTTCTTGTAGTTCAACATCAGCGCTGGCCATAGGATTTGAGGCATATCGATCTGGACGCGGGCTCGTCACTGGTGATCTGGCAGGCGGTGATTTGACCCCGTCGGGATTTGAGAAGCTGCTTGCAATGTCCAAAAGAACCTTGACTTGAGTGGTCAGTCGCCTCAGAGTCTCTGTTACGCCAACATAGATCTTGACCAGAAGCTCTTCCGCGTCTTCTGGATCCAAAGCACGTAGGTTTCTTGCCAAATTGGCCGACTTCTCTTGACTGGACAGGTGTCTGCCACCGCTCGTTGTCGATATTGACATCATAGACTCGTTGTCATCGTCGCTTGAACTAGGGAGTGGGCGTCGAACTAGGTTACGGATTTCTCGCAGCACGGTGTTTCGGTATGCCATGGCTGCTGTCACCACATATTTGGCACGATGCAATCCAACCATATTCGGCATGAACTGGGCCTTAAGATCCTCCGTCGAAGTAAGATAGGTGGGAAAAATTGAAGGCGATCGAGTATGGCCTCCTCTTTGCCTCGAAGCTGCGTTGCTCCATCGTAATAGGATATCTGGTGCGTTGACCGACTCGGCATGGCGCCGCAGGTCCGCGAGCAAGATGCTCGTGAATTGTGATTCGTAAGCCTTTCCAACCCTAAATCGCAGTGTGTTCAAATCTTGGTTGATTCCTTGCAGGGCAGAAGCTCCTCGAAGATCGCGTAGTTCAACACCATGAGGTATGCTATTCTCCGTCTCATTACGCTCGCCTGCGATAAGTTTCTCTAACGCGTCAAAGCTAGATAAGGCTTTGTCTACTTCGCCAGCGTCAACGAGTGATTCGCTCTTAGCGAGTCCATCTACAGCGAGACGTAATTGTGTGACAGCGTCGTTGAGCTGCCGCAAATTCTCTTGACGACGGCGCTTTTGTGCAATGAGCAGCCCATTCGTGGCCACTTCCTCGTCCAGAGCCTCGAGCTCCTCCCTCAACGCTGTGATTCTCTCCACCGACTCAGCGGCTTCGGAGTGCAGCTCCTTCAACGACCCCAGCGCCGTAAAAAAAGTCGTAGATGCCGTTGATATCAAATTAATCAGATGTACCTCGATTGTGTCCATGTACCAGGACAGCTTTTCTTGGAGAATGGCATTTGTAGCTAACGCCTTGCGGGGTGCAGAAGTATTGTCCTTGTCCGAGATCTGCGGTCGAATCACTTCCGATCGTTCGCTAACGACATCAAACGTCCTGGGGTTCTCAAGATGGAAGTCTTCGTCAAAATACACAGTCGGTATTGTTGACAAAGGAGCCGGACCCTGAGCAGCCTTCCGCAACATGCCAGAGCTGGACCTACGTGATGGGCTTGGGGCCTCAATGGAAGCTAATGACGTGATGGAGGATGTTGACCCCCGACGGTGTGGTCTCGAGGTCGGTCGCGGGAGGCTGTCCGACGCCGTGTCGTGTTGGTCATCATGCTTGGTATGTCGTCGGCTATTGGCGGCCTCCTCACTCTCTTGAACTCGTCGTAATTGATCATACAGCGCTCCCACTTGCGCAAGATAGGGATTGAACTCGGCAGCATCGATAATGGGAATATTGGTCAGCGTAACAGGGGGGATGTCCCGCGCAGTCGGGGCTTTATGTGTGCTCGAGGACGGGGCTGTCGTGTGCGGTTGAAGACCAGTCCGTACAATCGGAGGCTGTAAAAGTGTTGAGATCGCTGCCACATAGTTTATTAGAGAAGCTATTTGACTTTCAGGGTGACGCCAGCATCTTACCGTTCTGGCCAGACTCATAGACCGAATGTCCCGGGGTGTTTGATGAGGTATCCAGTGTGCCGCCTATGGAATGAATGGAGCTCGCGGTAGAATTGCGCCGGGAGTTTGAGCGAGGGTAGGCCTGACCGGAACGGCTGCTACGCGATCTGTCAGCGCATATGAATTTTATATCGACTTCATACGAAGACCAACCTATGAAGCGGGACCTCGTGACGGCCCCCTGGTGATAATGCCGAGAGGCTATCAACAGACTTGCCCGCATTTGATGAAGAGAACATGATGAAACAAAGAATAGAATGTCCAATCCGCACGTCGCCTTAGACACCAATATAGATAGAAGCACGGCGGTAAAAGCCGACAGATATACAAGTCGCTCGGGCAAGAAGAGCTACCGGGGTATCATCGCTGGTGTATGCAGTACCATGGAGAGCGGGTAAACAACTAGTTTACAAAAGTACTGTGAGGGTGGCTCTCAAAAGAAAAAGAGGCTTAATGAAAGAGTGATCCTAGTTTCATAATGCAAATTGTACGGCGAATGTTCTCAAACGAAAAGTAGCTGACGATAGGGAGGCTGAAGGACAACCCAGCCACTATCAACACGAACAGCCACGACAGCATTAGCGACAGCTGCGCCAAGCTTCACGCCAGCTGTTGTGACCGTAGCCGACGATTCCCCCCGATCTGACCTCTTTATCGTCCTTATCGCACGTGATTCTGTAATTCCAGTAGGCCAGCCCCACTTAAGCTGTCTTTGGGGTCCTTTAGCTGCAAGCACTTCAACTTGGACTCCCGTGTCGCGTCGAAGACGCGTCCCGGCCAGGTTCCCTCGACTGACGCGAAACACGCGTAAATTGACTGCTACCCTTGGCTCACCCGAGTGACAATTTCAGCCAGCCAGCCCCTCCGCGCAGAAGCGATTGTCACACTTCTGTCTTTGACGTATTCGCCTGAACAATCGTGGACATTTCCAGGCTTTTTGCATGAACATTAGCTTGCAAGTGTTCGATCGACGCTAATATGGATCGTCAATCTGTATATTCAACCCACGTCTATGAGCCAAATGTTGGCGAAAACGGCGATACTCGACTACAGTTGCAGCAACAGCTCGAGACCTTCATCCTAGACTTTCGACTAGACAACAACTTCGTCTATCGGTATGTAGCGGAAAACGGTCGAATGGGCACTTTACCCGCAACATTTCGAAGTTAACTCGTCTGCTAGTGATCAATTACGAGAGAATGCGCTCCTGAAGAAGTTTTACTGCGACGTCAACATCAACGACCTCATCAACTTCAATGAGGAGCTGGCCCATAAGCTCGCTTCAGAACCTGCAGATATTATTCCACTTGTATGTCTGATATAATTCATAGGATGCATGACCTCGGTAACCCGCTAACGACATTGGCACAGTTTGAGGCGGCTCTGAAGAAATGCACACATCGAATCGTCTTCCCGCACGAGAAGAAAGTCGACTTGCCTGACCACCAACTCCTCCTTCACTCCGATGCCGACGATGTTTCCATTCGCAATCTGGATTCCATGACCATCGCACGGCTGGTCCGTGTTCCAGGTATCGTCATTGGGGCTTCGGTGATGTCGTCCAAGGCAACACAGCTTCACATCCAATGCCGCAACTGCCAATTCCAAGATGTGATTCCTGTCCTTGGTGGCTTCACAGGCGTGACTCTCCCCAGACAATGCGGCCGCAAGCGAGTCCCTAACGATCATACGGAGAAGTGTCCTCTTGACCCATACTTCGTTATGCATGAGAAGTCACAGTTCATCGACCAGCAAATCATCAAGCTTCAAGAAGCACCCGACCAGGTACCTGTGGGAGAATTGCCAAGACACGTTCTCATTTCCGCCGACCGATATCTTACAAACCGTGTTGTACCTGGCTCAAGGTGCACAGTGATGGGAATTTTCTCCATCTACCAGAACAAGGCATCCAAAAACTCATCGACAAATGGTGCAGTTGCGATTCGAACGCCATATCTAAGAGCTCTAGGTATCCAAACAGACCTAGATCAATCTGGCAAGGGCTCTACTGCATACTCAGAGGAGGAAGAACAAGAATTTCTGGAATTGAGCAGACGACCGGACCTATACAATATCATGGCAGACTGTATTGCGCCCTCTATTTATGGTAATAGGGATATCAAGAAAGCCATCTTGTGTCTGCTATTGGGCGGATCGAAGAAGATTTTACCTGACGGTATGAAACTGAGAGGTGACATCAACGTGCTCCTTCTCGGTGATCCTGGAACAGCAAAGTCGCAGCTTTTGAAGTTCGTGGAAAAGGCAGCTCCTATCTCTATTTACACCTCGGGTAAGGGCTCATCAGCTGCTGGTCTGACAGCATCTGTGCAACGAGATCAGTCAACAAGAGAGTTCTACTTAGAGGGCGGTGCTATGGTGCTGGCCGATGGCGGAGTCGTCTGTATTGACGAGTTCGATAAGATGAGAGACGAGGATCGTGTCGCCATCCACGAAGCTATGGAACAGCAAACCATTTCGATTGCCAAGGCGGGTATCACGACGATTCTGAATGCGAGAACGTCCGTCCTGGCTGCCGCCAATCCGATTTTCGGACGTTACGACGATATGAAGACACCTGGAGAGAATATCGATTTCCAAACAACAATCTTATCCCGCTTCGACATGATTTTCATTGTCAAGGATGAGCACACGCGAGAAAAGGATGAGACAATCGCTAAACACGTGATGGGAATTCACATGGATGGACGCGGTGCTGAAGAGGTTGCCGAGTCAGAAATTCCGGCGGAAAAAATGCGAAGATATATAACTTATTGCAAGACGTTCGTCCCAAACCATCAGCCCCCCCATATTCATGCTATAAACTAACTAGACCATAGACGATGTGCACCTCGGCTCAGTCCAGAGGCAGCAGAGAAGCTCTCGTCCCACTTCGTGTCCATTCGAAGGCAGGTACACGCTGCGGAAATGGAAGCCAACACCCGCTCGTCCATCCCAATTACTGTCCGTCAATTAGAAGCCATTGTTCGTATCATCGAATCCCTCGCCAAGCTGACGCTGTCGCCCATTGCCACCGAAGAACACGTCGATGAAGCTATCCGTCTGTTCCTCTGCTCAACCATGGACGCTGTCAATCAGGGCAGCAATCAAGGAAGTCGGGAGTTGAACGAAGAGGTGAATCGCCTCGAACTCGAACTGAAACGTCGACTGCCAATTGGCTGGAGCACGAGTCTGGCCACCCTACGACGAGAAATGGTGGAGGGAAAGGGATTTAGTGAACAAGGCTTGAACAGAGCCCTCATGGTTCTGCAGAGGAGGGACACAATCATGTTCAGAAATTCGGGAGCACAAGTATATCGTCATGGAGCTTGAGGCTTGTGACCGAGTTTCCGTTGTTTTTCGATCGTTTGGGAAATGGACCCGGGAGTCAGTTGGGTATGAAGCATCGATGCACGGAATTGTAGATAAGGGTACTGGGGCGCACGGTTCACGAATTGCGATGTCAGTATTGAGATCTAAATGAGGATGAATTTTTTGCGGTGTCAAATCTCGTGAGTCGCTTAACCGGTCGCCCAGGGTTGGCTCTGGACTGAGTCGCTTGCAAGGTGTGAATGGCCGCAAATGCGCTCAATGGCGTGGCATCGGAGGCTTACAGTTAGTGGTCAAAGGTATTTGGCCAGGCCCATGTACAACACCCTCACATGGGATCATCTTTAGTACAAAACTGAAAATATACTTAAGTATATAGATATATATTAATATATATTAATATACATTTCCCTTATCTCCCTAGGTATATAAAGCAGCATCTAGTTAGACTAGGGACATTGAGGTGATCAAATACTTATGACCCCCGACCGTAGACCAGCCATGTCTTGCAAAAGCAAGTATAATACGCCCGGCTTCTATTGACAAAAGCGGCATTGAGTCAGTTTATTAATATCCGACTTACGGCTCCTGGTCAGTACCTGGAGCACGCTGTTGCGACTCAAGACTTTGGCAGGCCTCCGCTCTAAAAATAGCCAGATGTACAGGGCTAATTGAGATTAAGGCAATCCTTCTAATATTTTATCACCGTCTGGACGCAAAAATTAATTTTAATGAATCGTTTCTGGCTAGAGAACTACGATGCAAGTGCGTCTGGACACGTCGACGGATGAGCCCTTGTCATATAACGCGCCGATCACGACGACACGCAGGATGAGAGCAAAACAACAACACACCCATGATATCTCAAGTGGCTATGCTTTTCGGAGTTGGCACATCAATAGGTCGAGCCTTGACCGCTCATGCTGCAGGCTCGGCTCTTCCATCATACCCCTGTCAGGGTGGCCTCGTACACCGCATCGTTGTTGGCATGAAGCCAGAATTCGCAAGCGGTCAGTTGATCCGCCTGCAATGCACGCTATATTATGGGTGGCTGGTTTAACGGTACCTGGAATGGACTTTGCGATTCATAGAGGGTACAATGATTCCCCCGCGTCGTTCATGAGATGATCACTGAGTCAGCCACCAAGTCGGGAACTTTTTTTGTGCTTGCCGACGTGATTCAGGTCCCAATAATACGTACGCGGCAATACGGCAAATCATATGTGTTGCCAGTCCACCATGTGCTGGTTTTGATATAATAATGGTTTGTCTTTGCACGAACGTTCATGCCCATCCTATGTCACTTTCTGTCCATGGGGAAGTGAATGCCAGCCTCACTCTTGAGGTGTACTTGGTGGTCGTGGAGCGAAACGCGTCGAAAAATCTTTCTTGAGCTCAATCGTTGGGGATTCAGCACATTATATTGGTTCATTCTGAACGCGACCCCCTGACGCGTTTGTGCAGTTTTGGATCAAAATTACGGCATCTTTTCGCCAGCAAGCCCCTCTTATCGTGTTTCGGAGAGAAACATGATATCGATTGCTTCTCAACATAAGTCGAACATAGGGCTTTGAGTGACTCACTTCTTTTCCATAAGGACTTGCAATGAAGAAATGAATTCGGAGTTGATGTGGTGATGAATGGTAATGCCCTTATGTACAGCCAGAATTCTTTTCTCTATACTCCGAGGACAATAGAGGCTCTGGAACCGTCATTTTCGATAGTTCAGATAGCTTTTATATTATCCGAAGCCGAGAGATTCGGTCGCGTTGACAGGGATGCTCATCAGCAAAATACGCCTGGTCAGCCGGCCCAGGCAACCGCAACTAAAAAACGCCACGACGAGATACAAGTTGTTACGTTTGACTGGTGAATGTTCGGGGTACCATTTGAATCAATAGCGGGGTTAGTGAACCTATTTCTTACAGCATTTCTCACGAACATTCGTGTATGGTTCAGGTGTTTCTCGACCTTTGAGCAGGAGTGACACAGTGAGCTTGGGCAACATGAATAACGTCACCGAGGAAAAAATCGTAAAAGCTTTTAAGAAAAGAAGAAATGCGGTGGTAGCATGTTGAGATGTTTGCGTGCGACCTCTGTGGTCGTATCAGGTACTAAGATATGACGGCTGGTATATGGCTACCGTGCTTCAGCTCGTTGCCGAACCTGTAAGTGCATGAACAGATGCATAACAATGGATTTGACACTTGATTCATTGGCTCGAAGCAGTCTCTTTGTTCCCTGTGCTCAACAAATCCTGCGCCGCGTCTATGCGGACGCGACCACTTAACCACAGGCAGATATCCGGCGCCTTGTATACGGCTTGACGTCTCCTTCCAAGGCGACTAGTCGCAGGCCCGCCGCATATCCCTGTTCTCGAAACTGAATCCGTCGGCACAAGATGAGAAGCGCGTATATGCTGGGAGTTGTGCCAACCGTGCCGCGCAGTCAACCAACTGTAAGAAGTTCATCAGAAGGATGACTTTGGCAAAACAGATGTCCTAGCATTTGAGGAGTGTCCACAATTCAAAAATTATGAGCTTTTATTTGGTTCCTATCGCCGGATACTTATGATGTGACAGTGCTGATGGAGATATGCAGCAATATCCATAGTGGCTACGGTCGACACGTGTGTCGCGACTACTTACTAGTTCATCCGCCCAAGTTACAACGCCACAAATATATTCATTAGCAGCAGAGCCTCAAAGTCTCTTTTAAGCTGTCTGAAACTGCCTTCATACAAGGGTTTTGTGCCGCAGGGGTTCCTTTTGGGATCAGGATGGAACGCTATTGGGCACTCAACAAGCGAGTTGGCCCTAATTTAGGTATTTCCTTTCTCGCCAATGCTGCAGCCGAAATACTTGTCAACAGCTGGAAGTATCTCGTCGCTTCTGCCTACCTGTCTTAATAATCTTCTTATATAGCTAGCCACAGACACCAGAAGAAAAAAATTGGTTGCTCTCAAGCATTCTCTTCCTTTCGCTCACGGCAGGCACGAAAAACATCACACTCCTATTGATCAGCACCTTTCTCACTTCGAATACCATGGGTTCCAATATTTTCTTCCTCCCCGTCACTGTCCCTGTCCCGGAAGAACCAGAATCAGACTCTCGTCCAGAGTCTGCCGCCGACGCTCTTGGTCAGAACAAGACCAAACGGGCTCAACAAGCCAAAGATCGAAAGACAACAAGGGGGAGCAGGTGGACGGCTCCATTCAACCTGTCCCACCATGCAAAGAAATCTGTTTGATCCGATGACCTGTCATTGCAGCAGTGATGGACGACATCGCTCCTGTCTAGCTCTGATAACAATGTGAGGACGGAACCACCTAGCTTGGAACATCGAAAGTATAGGACCTAACCATTGTTGTCATAGGCAAAAATTTTCGGAATGAACTTCGGAAATGTTTGGTGTTCCCTTTGTTCGGCAAGCTTCTTCTCGATTTTTCTCCGCGGTTGCCCTTATTCCTCCCATCGACGTTGAATTGCCGCGAACGTACTGTCAATCACGAACAGCGTCACGAGCGGAAGATTATCCGCACTTTATGTGGACTCATTTGACATAGATTTGCTTTAGAAAAAAAGTTTTGGTATATTTATATTAAGTTGTTGTGTGTATAGCATCGTGGTCTACTGTTATGTGTCTGCAGGTGACGTTATAAATGTCGTTACGTTTTCAACCACTTATCATTGGCCATCGTTGCAGGTCGTCCACCAGTGAGCACACGACTGTCTCCCTGCTGCAGAAGCGTCCCGACAGTCTGGTATAGGTCAGTCATGGGGGCCGCGAATGGAAATTCTGGACTGCGAGCATTGGAACAAAGCTGTACCTCGATGGTACACCATCTGCTTCGACGCCGACATCTATCATGCATCTTTCACACCAACTTTGCGCTAAGCCTCAGTTTCCCCCTTCGACCGCTTCGCTGCGACTATGACTGGACCGATTGGGCTGCGATCGAGAATGTAAGCGATTTCGTACGGGGAGCGTCATCCAGTTCTGAATGCAGGATCGAAATGAGGCTCTTCAACGAGCTGGGCATGGTCGGAATGCAGATGAGGTCGGTGTTGCGGTTCCCGCCCAACGTGCCGAGCGGTTCTATTGTACCAGGTCGACCAACGCTGGAGGTACCAGAGGGAAGAATAAATAGGGACGGCCGCGTCGCTGAAATGAGGTCGTTCCAATAATCACCCATTGCAATCGAACACCGTCAGGCAAATCGAGCACCATGACCAGTAGGCGACACTCGCAAGACATTACTGACTGCTCTTGTTCAGAGTTCTCAGGCGTCACATGCCCCAAGGACAGCCCGATCATTCCCCCTAAATCATTGCCATCATTGCCCGAAGAACCTTTTGCGCCGGGTAAGACAGAAAGTATACAAGCTGGAATACATGCTCGTGGGCTGAGATTTGATACAGAACATGGTTGGAAGCTCCAACCAAGAGCAACTTTTCTAAGTATGACATGACGATCGGATTATGCGATATGGAGATTGGATACCTGACGGCATTTCGCGGGGGCTAACCTGACAACAGGCAAACACGGCAATATTTCGATTGCGACTTTGCCAGCGGAAGCCGAACCTTACAGGATTGCACGAGCTCATCATGAAGCAGCCAATCTGATTCAACATTATTTGAGCACCAAAATTGACAAGCTCATGGACCAAGCTAGGCCGTCTCTTCGAACCAGGGACGAATGGCCTGAAGAAATTATGGAACAGATGCTGGAGCTAGTGAACAGCCAATGTACGTATACATCATAAGCCTACCTTCCTGAAGCTACTCGCGCCTGCAAGAGGGGAGCGAGAAGCAAGGAAAGAAAACGCCCGAGTATTAATGATCACTCTTGTTACTTGATAGATAACTTCACACACTTGCAAATCTCCGTGCAAGCACGAGACGCCTTCAAAGGTCGTTGTCGAACAATTCATTGACGTGAAAAGGGAACTCGGCGAGAAAGCGGCCAGTCAATTACCCAAGGACCCCGACCACTGGGTCAACACACATTCCCTCCACGAGCTAGACCTCTGGGCTGCAAATTTGTTCTCAAGAATGATGATCCGAAACCCGACAATTAATAACATTTTCGTAAGTAGGCAACTCCATATCATGACTTCAAGCAACGCTAATTGCCTACTTGGGCTTGCAGCGTCCGTGCAGTCAAGCCAGAGATAAAGTAGGAGACAAAGTGCGCGTTCAGTTCCCAGACTGGCTCTTCAGGGTCATTGGTAGATCTCTCGTCACGCTTGGCTTAGTGATACTGCTCTGTGTCCCTGTCGTCATCCAAGCTTCAGGCGCTGTATCCAGAGGAGGGGCTATTGCAGCCTTTGGAGTCGTGGTCACTGTCGGATGTTTGCTCATGAACTTCTTGTTCCGCAGTATCGAGGTCAGCATGCTCCTAACCTTGGCGCTTGCTGCACTTCTGAGCAACTGTCTCAGGAGTGATTGAGATAGGGTGTGACCGTTGGTAGCAGTCGGGCAGCAGCGAGCGCGGGGCCAGCAATCTCGAGATGGCCACTGTTGGGGGTTGTCACTTCACATAGATTATCTACCTACCTACACAACTCATTCCTTGCACAGTCAGACATCACACCCTGCTCCAGCCTTGCCTTCGAGAGTAGAGGCGTGCCCAAGCGCCGAACGTGGCTCAGCATGCATGCGCACTTCACGGGCATGAACATCATCCAGAAGCCCAATTCACAATCGTGAGCGAGATGCAATGGGGTGGCCAGCGCATTCAGCAGCAGCTTCTCGTACCCAGATTTGTGGTGGCAGTGCCTCTGGTGCTTTGATACCGAATGCGCAATTTGGGTCAAGGATGCTCATGCCCAGCGGATCTTCAACTTACACGCGCCGCCTTCTCATCCTCAGAACATTATCATTGATCTATCTCATCCTCTTCGACAAGATCATCTTTATCGTTCCAGAATCGAACATGAAGCTCCTATGCGCAAGTCTTGCTCCTGACCAGCATCCTCGTCCAGTCCCCGCACATTATGGGACAACAAAAGCAAACCACAGCCCTCAATCTCAGCTCCTGCTGTTCTGTGATTCCATCACATCCAACAGCGCTTGAGGCTGCGGGACGGTTGTGAACACCATCTCATTGGCAGGCCAATCAAGCAAACTATCTTCATGCACCATGCCTGCAAGTACAAGATCATCATGCGTCAAGGCATGCAGGCGATGAACTCGATGTACCGCAAGTCACTCAGATGTCCCTTCCAAGGTCGTGCGGAACGGGCCGTTAGAAATGGCTTGCATTGCTCGCGTATTGAATTGGGCTTGCGTTGATGAAGCGGTCAATTTGCCGAGGTAATGCATGGGTTGTATGCAGGCGTGGGTGGCATGGTTCAGGTCTGTGTTGCGGATGTGACTCAAGGGAATGACTCAAGGGGATTTATCCGGCCGTGGTGACGAATGATAGGTCTTGGGACAGTGCCTCTTCCATTGACGGAATTTGAGCTGCGAGTCATTTCTGAATGTGGTAAGCTAATAGAAGTCTATCAGAAAGATGATTTAAGCGGTTTAATAATGAACGCGAGGCGCTCGCTGTCAAAATGCAATTTGTCACGGTATGAACGCTCTGGTTTACAAAATAGTTCGCTGCGTGGCAAGTACGAGAGAAGCATATCCATGCTATGAGAATGTGACAGTCTTGAACCAAAAGGTAAAAGCCCATCACTGCGCTTTTCGATCCTCTTCCTCTTTCCACTCCTCCTCCGACAGATGATACCATTGAGCGATCGACGTGAATACCACCCACACGTCACTGGACAGAGAAACATGTAGGAATTCGGTGGCAAGAAAGTTGACCACCGAGGTGCTTGTCACGCCGCTCAGCATGTTTACGTCCAGGATATCTCCGCAGGGCAAGCCCTGGCGCAGGCGGAACATTTGCGCAACAAGACGCAGCGCTGTAGCCTCGTAGGGAGCCATCAGGATTCGAGTTATCGAGTCAGCAAACATATGTGAGGCCACCAAGGGCGGAAGATGCGTGAGTAAGGTATCCATATATACAGGCTGTGGAGTGCCACCAGATCGTGAGTTGGGACCGGCGCTTGGACGCAGCTCTGCTGACCAGAGTCCCGGCGGCGCGTCTTGAGATTCTGAAGCCTCCACGTCAAAACTTATTAGAATGGCGCTCACTCCTTCATTCTCTTCATCGTCGCTAGGGTATTCGTCCCCTCGCGTGGAGAAGACACTTGCTCGGCGAACTGTCTCTTGGCCAGACGGTGTGGTGATGGTTGTTTCATCGGTTTGTCGCGGTGGAGGGCTATTCAGATTCTCTAGTTCTCGTTGAATAGCGTCATTACTGGTGCCACCAGAACCAGACAGACCGGTTGATGAGGAAGAGATTGGAGGCGCGGGAGGAGGAGGCGGCGGTGGCGGCAGCGGCGGCGAAGGAGGAGGAGGTGGTGCAGCTGGAGGAAGCTTCTTGCGATTGAAGACAGTGTTGGGGAGTCGCCGATAGATCTGCGACCAAATTTGCGGGCGCCAGTCGCGCAGCATGCGCTGTGTCATTACCCAGACGAGAAATGGTGTTGAAGAAACCAGCGCACCGCCCAGCCAACCCAGCAATGATGGTATGGTGTAGTCCTGCAGCGGTGGAGGAGCTGGTATTGGTGATGATTCGGTAAACGGGATGAAGAAGCTCGGGTGAGGTAGCCAGAACCTGCTAGGTGTGATCCCGAGCCGCTGTAGAGTGACATAGAGCTCTAAATGAACTTTCAAGTATGACCAGACTTCTTGTAAACTGATCCTAGGTCAGCAATTCCCTCTCCAGAGCAAGGGAAAGGGGATGCACTTACATGCGCCGAGCCACGCCTTTGCTTCCATCCAGCCACAACCTGCTTACTTCCGGATCCAAGTAATGGATAATCCAACTCGTGGGTGCGCCAGCGAAAAGATCCCGATAGAAAGAGGGGCCTGCCCTGGCTTGTTTGAACAGATCCCAAAAGGGGATGTGAAAGTATCTTTTATAAATCTGGCACAGAGGTCAGCGGCACTCTGCAAAGCCGGAACAGTAAACGGTACGAACCAGTATGCGCTGACGGAGTCCGTGAACGCCAAATATCCCTGCAGCCTCGACACAAGTCCTGGCTGATGAAGCGAGGTGAATACCTATCGCCTCTTCATGCGCCTCGTGCCGACGTTGCGACTCGGCCTCTGGTCCTGAGAAGGGATTCTCAGGCTCTGCAACTCCTATGACTAACATCACCTCATTATGCGCCCTGATGATGTCGCGATTCATGCGCTTGGTGTCTGGGTTGACGGGACGACCACGGTGATCGTATTGTTGGGTGGGTTGGCGATTGTCTTGTTCGCCTTCACCATCCACAACCTCATCGTATGGTGAGCGACCCTAGTGAAATGTCAGCGCGTGGGATCCTGAGTGAGGTGAGCTCTTGAGACATACCAGAGCCTGCGCCGTCAGCGGCCCTTGCATCCCCATTATTGCAGAGTAAGATCAACCTTTATTATCCTTCAGCCCATGTTGAGCGCCCAGCGTGCGCAAATGCGAAGGGGATGAACTGTGCAAGATACATATGTGTTGTGTTGCTCAGTCAAGAAGCTTCGCCCAGCTGGCCATGCCAGGCTGCGTCCTGTATTATAGTGAGTCCGCCTCCACAACCACGTCAATGCAGCCAACAGGGAAAGTGGGTCCCACCAACCGGCGGCAGCAACGAGAGAAGCCGCTAGCGCGGGACCCCAAAAAAAAGTTTCGACAGGCGATGCTTTCGACATCTCCAAAATTCAAGATTGTCACTTCAACAGCTCCGGTCAGCAGCCATGGCCACCAAGCAGCCATTGAAGACGACTTTTGACGTCGGCCATGTCATCCGGCCCATATTCAGCGGCGGCGCAATTGCAATTGACAACAAGGCACAGGTGTTAGCCACGACGCTCGGTGAAGATGCCGTTCTCACCAACCCCGCCAATGGCAAGCATCTTGCCCAGATTGAGGGTGTAAGTTCTGTGACATTGAAGCTTCATTCGAGAGCCGTACGCTGACTGTTCATCAAGGACGGTGAAATGATATCTACTCTTACTTGTAGGTCGATTGACAATTCATTTAGTAGCACACGCCCACTGACTGAAACTAGTGACGCCGTCTGCTTCGCACCTCATCATCTGCTCCCGATCGCTATCCATGAGAATCTTTTCCCTCAAACGCTCTTTGGACGAAAACTCAATCGAAGCCTCCCTCGTACGGACACTGAAGCCTCACGGTACTCCTGTAGTGGTCTTGGCCGTCGATCGCACAAGCACCCTGCTTGCGACAGGCGGAACAGATGGCACGATCAAAGTCTGGGATATTGCTGGCGGTTATGTAACACACACGTTCCGCGGTCCTTCTGTTTTGGTTTCGGCCTTGCATTTCTTCGAAGTAGCAGCTCGATCCAGTGACCAACAGCGCTCGCGAAAGGGAAAAAAGAATGCTGCGGCAAACAACGATTCTGACGAAGAGGCCGATGCCGATACCACCATCAACTTCCGTCTTGCTTCTGGCAGCCAGGATGGAAAGGTTCGGGTATGGGATTTGCATAAGCGTGGATGCGTCGCCAACCTCGATTCGCACGTGTCAGATGTCCAAAAGATCGATTACTCCCCCGAGCAGCATGCTTTGGTCAGCGCCAGCAGAGATAAGACCCTCATCTGGTGGGACACCAAGTCGTGGAAAATCCGAAAAGTCGTTCCTTGTCTTGAGCTCGTCGAAACGGCTGGTTTCTTTGACGAGCGTCGTTTGACGTTTTCCGCTGGAGCTAATGGTTGCCTGCGCATCTGGGATACTGACTCCGGCAAAGAGCTCACGCCAGCACAATCGGAAAAGAGCGAGGAAGAAGGTATTGTGGCCGGCGTACACCGACCAGGTTTGCCATTCATACTTTGCGTCCAAGTCGACCACACGCTCGCGTTCTATCGAGCTCCCTCCAAGGAGAACGCACAGTCCTTCGGAGCCCCTGAGCCGTTCCGTCGAATTTCTGGTACCCATGACGAAATCATTGACCTTGGGTACCTGCTCCCGGACAGGTCTCTCATGGCTCTGGCAACCAACTCAGAAGATATCCGGTTGATCTCAGTGGCTGAAGACAACCAAGATGATGGTTTATCAAGCTCGCTCGAATCCACGAGACCCTACTTTGGTCAGGATGTGGTATTGCTGAGAGGACACGAGGATATTGTGATCTCCTTAGATATCGACTGGTCAGGACACTGGATTGCCACCGGCGCCAAAGACAACACTGCACGGCTTTGGAGAGTTGATCCTGCAAATAACTCATACGTATGCTGGGCTACGTTCTCTGGTCATGCCGAGTCTCTTGGGGCCGTGGCTTTGCCCAAAGCAGCGCCCGCTGAAGGATCTGCTGCTCGCTCTAGCCCTCTGGAGCACCCTCCTGCATTCCTTATTACAGGTTCACAGGACCAAACGATCAAGAAGTGGGATATCCCTCGTCAACCACAGCAGCAGGGCACCAAAGCACGAGCTCACTTTACACGCAAGGCTCACAAAAAGGATATTAATGCCATCAATGTCCATCACTCCAGCGGCCTTTTTGCCTCGGCATCACAGGACAAGACTGTCAAGATCTGGTCAGTTGAGGAAGGTGAGGTCCAAGGCATTCTTCGCGGTCACAAGCGAGGTGTCTGGTCCGTTCAGTTCTCTCCAGTCCAAATGCCAGCCCTTCAAGGGGACGACGGCCCTGTTACTGGCAAAGGCGTAATACTTACAGGCAGTGGTGACAAAAGTGTGAAGCTGTGGAGTTTGTCCGACTACACGTGTATCAGAACTTTTGAAGGCCACTCGAACAGTGTCCTCAAAGTTGCTTGGCTGAAGATGCCGGCGAAGCAGGAGCAGTCCAAGAAACCAGTTCAGTTTGTTACTGCTGCTAGCGACGGACTTGTCAAGGTGTGGGATGCCAACTCAGGGGAGACCGCATGCACATTAGACAACCATGAGGACAGAGTCTGGGCCGTAGCTGTTCATCCGGAAACGAATGCCATCGCGTCGGGAAGTGGTGACTCGACCGTCACATTTTGGAAAGACACAACGGCAGAGACCCAAGCAGCTGCATCTCAAGCCGCTCTCAAGGTCATCGAGCAGCAGCAGGAGCTGGAAAACCACATCTACGCCGGGTCATACAGAGAAGCCATCACTTTGGCGCTGCAGCTGAACCACCCCGGGCGTCTATTGAACCTCTTCACATCGGTTGTCACCAGCAGCACTCCCGATGAGGGCAGCTTATGCGGTCTCAAGGCAGTCGATCAGGTCCTGGGTAGCCTGTCTGATGAGCAGATCTTCCTGCTGCTACTCAGGCTCCGCGACTGGAACACCAACGCACGAACCGCGCCGGTCGCTCAGCGTATCTTGTGGACACTGGTTCGAAGCTATCCTGCTTCCAAGTTCTCCAATCTGTCAGTGAGAGGCGCTCGTGGGCATCAAAGCTTGAATGACGTACTGCAAGGCTTGCGAGTATACACGGAGCGCCACTATAAACGAATGGAAGAGTTGGTTGACGAGAGCTACTTGGTGGAATATACCCTGCAGGAGATGGACCGCTTGGCGCCGATTGAGCCGAGCGCTGAGTTCATGAAGTGGGTGGAAGAGAGGGCTGCAGATGTGGTTATGACGGAGTAAACTTGGTTGCACTTTACGGCGTTTAAAATGCATGTACATATAATATGGTGTTGGGTCGGTTCAGACGTCAAATATTTAACTAAGTATGATGCTTGGCTCTAGTCTCGTCTTAATCATCACGGTGACAAAGTGTCCGCCTGAATAATGAATTCTCTTCTGCCTTGTAATTTGAATTCCTTGCAATTTTCTTTCCTAAATAATAATCAAGCAGTCCTCACATGGCCATGTACAAGACTTTACCAAATTCATGCAGCCAGAAAGTGAAGTTTGTTGGCCTGTGACAGCCGTGCCGGGTAACTCGAGGCTTGGGAATGAGCCCCCAGTGCAACAGCCCCACAATGATGCAGCTTTCTTTTTTGCCTTTTGCGACCTTCAACCTCAAGAAGCTCCCTCCATACAACACACCACTCGATCGTTCACAGGAGAAAAAGGCTTGCGTTAGAGACAAAGCTGCCCATTGACAACCCCGCCAGACGCCGGAACACGAAACGTATCATATCGAAGTACTCCCACTCTCAATTGAAAGAAGAGCGCTGGCACTGGCACTTACAAGTACACAATGGCCAAGCGCCAGGCATCAGAGCCTCTCGATGAGCTGGCAGGCATCACCTCACCAGCTTCCAAGAAGTCTCGAACAGCAGAACTCGAGACGCCTCCCAACTCGAACGGCGCATCCGCTCTCACGCCGACACCCTTGATAGAAAGCACCACAGCCGACGGAAACGACGAAGATGCGTCCGATTTTGACGATGAAGCTGCCCCCGTCGCGTCAGGACCTTTGCGACAGACCAACCCCACCGAAGGCTACGACGACCTGTACCTCGACACGATAGATCGAAACGTTCTCGACTTTGACTTTGAAAAACTCTGCTCCGTATCTCTGTCCAACATCAATGTATATGCTTGTCTCGTCTGCGGCAAGTACTTCCAGGGACGGGGGCCTAAATCACATGCCTACTTCCACGCGCTGGACGAAGACCACCACGTCTTCATCAACCTCGAAACGCAGAAAGTCTATGTACTCCCCGAAGGATACGAAGTGAAGAGCAAATCTCTAGATGACATCAAGTACGTCTCAGATCCGAGATACACCAAGGCAGAGGTTATGAGCCTAGATCGCCCATCAACACAAACGTCCGGGACAGGATCAAGGCCAGCGAAATCCTGGACCCTGTCGGGCAAAGAATACACACCCGGCTTCGTGGGCATGAACAATATCAAAGAGAACGACTATCTTAACGTCATAGTTCAGGCGCTCTCACACGTGCCTCCGCTCCGAAATTTCTTCCTCCTGGATGACTTCTCTAAGAACTCAGAGCTCGTGAAGCGAAACTCAATTCTCTTTCGCAAAATTTGGAACCCCCGCGCCTTCAAAGCCCACGTTTCACCGCACGAACTCCTCCAGGAGATTGCGCTCCGATCAAACAAGCGCTTCACCCTCACCAACCAGTCCGACCCTGTCGAGTTTCTCTCATGGTTCCTCAACAACCTCCACCTTGGCCTTGGTGGCAGCAAGACCAAGCCCGGGAGCTCCATGATCCAGCGCACCTTCCAGGGCAAGCTTAAGGTGGAATCGCAGGCCATCACCGCCCGCGCCGACGTCACAGACCGCCTGCGCTTCGAAGAAGCCGCCGAGGTAAAGGTCGACATTGTGCGCTTCCTCCTACTCACGCTCGACCTCCCCGCTGCTCTGCTCTTCCAGGACGAGCTCGAGAAGAACATCATCCCCCAGGTGCCTCTCACCACGATCCTCTCCAAATACGACGGACGCTCGGCGCAGGAGCACCACTCCCAGCGCAAACGATATCGCCTCCTACACCCTTTACCACCCTACCTCATCTTCCACGTCAAGCGCTTCTCCCAGAACAAATTCGTTTCAGAGCGCAACCCTACCATTGTCACATTCGACGCCAGAAATCTAGATGTGTCTCCGTACGTGGAACTCAACCCCGCGGAGTGGCCGCCCTCAGAACCAATGTGGTACGATCTGGTGGCCAACGTGGTGCACGAGGCCGTGCGAACGAGAGAAGACGTTGCAGACAGTGGCGACGAGCGCAAGAAGTGGAAGGCCCAGGTGAGGGACCGAGCGACGGGCGAGTGGGTGAGTTGTCAGGATTTGTACGTAGAGAAGGTGCAGAGTGAGTTGCTGTACTTGGGTGAGACGTATCTCCAGATTTGGGAGAGGAGGAGGACGCCAAAGACGAATGGGAAGGCGTGAAAAAGCAGTGTCATTACACAGGAGAGCAGGATGTTACGTTAGTGGCAGTGAAAGAGGACAAGAATGACGAACACTGCTATGGAGAAATAATGAATACCATACCTAGTTACTATCTGGTTCGTCGTGTCAGTCAGGCAACTGGCAACAGTAAGATCAGTCCATGAATTCAAGGAAACATGTCTTACGTGTGAATAGAAGCAGCCTCAAATTCGTACTGAATAAGTATTAAGGCTCTGGTTCGGCCAGTGGATAACAATGCCGTTCATATGATAGAAGATCGGACCAGTTACATTGACAGTGAAATATTTTGAAAATCGAGCATGAACGCCATCGAATGTGTCTTCAGCGCCAAGTGGTGCACGACAGCAGTATGTAGGTGATTCATGATTCAGCTGTTCTACATTTAGCTCTAAATACACCGGGTCCATGCTGGATAGAGGACTCGAATGGTATAAGATGTATCTTCCAATGATCCTCCTCACTCGAGTGTTGTCATCATTGTACCCTGAAAAAACCAGTCAAATAATCACTCTCATCTATAAATCCACACATCACATCAACAATCACAACTCCAAGACGCTGTAATATCGACCGTCAGGTCTCTTGAATCTCGCTGGACTCATAGCTATACATATAGTACATCATGTCATGAAAGCACATCACGACACCTATTCATGCACCAGTAACTCATTCGCTGTCCTTTTTCCGCCGTTAATTCTCCTTTATAATTGACCGCCACCCCCTTTGAAACCCAAAAACCTCATTCCTTCCGCCGCCCACCTTGCTTATGCTTTAGAAGTCAAAGATATCAGGTTAAATCCCACACCAGACGCGACCGAAACCAGAAACTACCCTATTGAGTAAGTTGAAGAAAAGAACCCCGGCAACGGAAAACCTGTTTCAGACCAAGAAACAGAGAGAATCTCAGAAGGGAAAACGCCCGGGACAGATGACGCGATTCCTGGTAGTGAACCAAGATGAACGACTGGTGCTGTCAACCGTGGCGTGTTCCACGAATACTGTACAGCAAATCTGATGCGAGAAAATAAGAAGGGTCTGAGATTTTGACGCTCATGGCTCGCCAAAATTGTTACCCAGCGTTATAGACTCAAACCGCGACACATACGTCTAGTCGTGGCTTTGTCGTTGGGTGTTGGAGGTGTGACGTCTCTCGCCGCTCTGGCCCTGATTGGCCTTTTCGCGGCGTTGTTCATCGATGGCAGTCCTTTGCTGAATGCTAGAGTCGTGACTCTTGAACTCGACGCGGGTATTGGGAGGAAAGTTGAGAACATGCTTCATGGTTTCTCTGTTCATGGTTAGCCAAGCGATCTTTCGCGAAGTACAACAATTTGCTGCAGTCAATACTACTCACCGAATCTTGAGCACTCGACCGCCGACCGTTCGGGTCCAGATGCTCAAAATGTCTTCACCGTTGCGCATGCTGAGAACCGCTCCGCAAACCTCCTCCCCGGCGTCACCGAATTGGTCACCGATCAGGGACAAGAGCAAATCTTCCCAGTAGCGATCGGCGACGCCTTTCTTCATCCTCACAACCCACTTCCCTCCCTTTCGATTAACCTCATCTTCCCAGATGGGACGGATATCCTTCTTGAACAGATGATAGTCCGACACAACAGGCAACGATGATGGTCGTTTCAGGTGGGAGTAGATCTCCCAGAACTCCTCGGCAGCGCGCACAGTGGCGATTCCGTGCAACGTGTTCTCGTATTCGATGAAGCCGTGAGCCTTGGAGATGGGTGGACGGTACCAAAACGACCACGAATCTTTCAGTGGGTGAGTCTTGGCAGCCAATGTCGAAGCGGACGCCTTGTTTTCAGCAATAGATGCCATGCTAGGGACCTTGGACATGGACTTGGCCCCTTCCCTGGAGACGGCGGACTTGGGCACAGCTGAACCCATGGCCGTGTCGAACGGATTCCCGCCAGATTTGGGCGTCTTGGCGGAACCAAACGATGCGAAAGCGCCGGATCCCAAGCCAAAAGCGCTCGAGGCGCCACTTGTAGGGGATACTAGACCACCGCCTGGGGTATTGAAGGGGCTGGCCTTGCCGTGTGCTGACGTATCGCCTCCATGGCGCTTCGAGAAAGGGCCATTACGGGAGGAATCATTCGCCGATGAGCCGTTCGGGCCGGTCGATGATGTCGTGAGTGATAGTTTACCAGAGCTGTAATAGTGGAAGGAGGGTTAGCCTTTGCTAATGACTTAGGAGCCCGGCTTGCAGTGAATCTGGAACAGTGTGGCACAAGGCTCTGTATGGAAGGTGGTATTGGGAGCTTACTTTGTGCGACGGGTCCAGAGGTTATTGTTGTCGGTCGCCATGAAGACGTCGTTTATGCTTCACGATGGAAAGAGCGGCTCGATGTCGAAAGACACCTCGAAGCAGAGTTGCGAGGGCCAAGGCGAGAGGGAAGCAGGAGATGGGTGAGGAGACTGGCAAGGGCGGTGTGATGCGTGTGGCAGCGAAGCGACGTTTTTTGACGTAATTACTGGTGATGTAGCAGGGAGAGACAGACGTCGGACGCGGTGAAAATTGAGGCGACGAGCTCGCTGCGGGTTGTTACAGAAGCAGGGCGACGACGATGAAGCACAACGCGCCTCGAAACGGGGATTGGACGCTGTGACTGAGGTTGCGGATGTGCGAGCAAAGTCAGAGTACGGCGTCTGTATAACGTGGGTCGTGTGTCAACGGGATCGTGCTGGCAATTGCGAGGGATGACGTAGAATGAGTCGAGGCGATGATGTTACAAAGAGGATGCGTCGATGCGGAGGCGATGAGGACGATGCGTGATTGTCGGGGGCAGGGTCGAGTCGAGGAATGTTGTTGCTTGGTGGATCTGGGGACTTTTTTCGAAGAGGGACGGAGTGGCAGAGACGAGCTTGTGGACGAGAGGTGTGTGGTGTTGTAGAGGTCGAGAAATTCTTTGTCGGGTCGAACAGTGGGTTGAATCAGGCATGCCCAGATGTCCACTGACACTGGCGCCGGCGCTGGCCCTGGGCCTGGTGGCACCATCACTGACTGGCACCACTGGGTCAGGGCTATGAGGGGCGCCTCAAAGAGCCTCTAGGCTCGCTGCCAGGGCTGTTTCCAGGCTGAAAGGAGCGCACATCAGTGGGCACGTAGCAGCCATGGCCCACTCCTGTGTTGCTCCCAGGGCAGGAACATGCTGCCAGCCGGTTGGCGCCTGAGGTGGCTTCTACATTGTACTGTAACTAGGTCCTACTCCGTAGGTTGTTTCAATGTTCCGGCCATTGATGCGGCTCGAGGGAGACAGACAACTGCTGCGTGTTGGACGAGGCTGGCCAGATCCCGCATGTTCGAGTTCCGACATGGTTTTGTTGTATTCCCGACGGCATCAATGCCACTTGTCTGCGTCTATCCGTATAGTTGCTGCCAGCCGACGCTAGATGCCGTGGCACCCTGCGACCTCACTCACCTTGCCCATATCCGGCTCGCCGAGATGCATAAGACGGTCATCGCCCACCACACAGAGCAGAAACGGACCATGTTATTGTCATGGACTTGGTTCCCCCGCACAGCTAAGATGCAGCCAACCTGCTCGTCCCTGCCTCGCAGCCGCATCCCGCCGCCTGAGTCTGCGACGAGCCATTGACAATGCTGAGCGGGGATCCGGAGAGAGGCTGGGACTGGCGCACCCGCGTCATGGGAATCTTATATTTCCCATCGGCATTCTTTGGCAGAGCACGCTCTGAAGGCCATGGCGCAGCGCTGGTGCGAAACAGCTCGTGGTCTGGTATTGAAAAGTCTCATCCAATGAAGATGTACCCAGGGCCACAGACTAGATACTTCGTTGCTTCTTCTTCGTAGCGGCCCTAAGTTCAAGCTTGCTATGACGAGTCGGCTCTCTGGTGCCCGCCCAGTTACGCAGCGGTAGGAGGGGTTCAGGCAGGCAGGTAGACAGCATCAGTGCCCCACCCGTGCTGGCCTGCACTGCTAATCCTTATCGGCCATCGCAAGGCTTATCGTCCCAAAAAAAAAATTTCCCTGCAAGCAGAGGCCCTGCACTGTCCTCCCTTCCAGCATTGTGACTTTGCCGCGCAACAAGACGAATTGACGTCTTTTATAGTATCAAAATGGCAGCTTCCAAAACCAGGACCATCAAAAACAAGCACGCCGCTCCAAAGGGAGGATCTTCTTTCAAGGGCGGCGCAAAGCGCTCCGACACAGATGGCGTCTCGAAATCAAGAAAACCCAAGGGCCCAGTCGTATCGCAACAAGTCAAGGAGAAGAACCGCGCTGCGCTGCTGAAGAAGCCCAAGAAGAAAGTCTACACGGAGAGGGAGCTGGGAATCCCGACATTGAATATGGTCACGCCGGTTGGCGTGGTCAAGCCGAAGGGCAAGAAGAAGGGCAAGGTTTTTGTCGACGATACCGTGCGTTTCCCCCGCCTTTGTCTACAGTGCAATGTCAAATTCCCTGGAAGCATTGTTTCATAGTCGTACTAACTCTGATCATAGGAGGGCATGGGGACCATCATGGCAATGGTGCAAGCCGAGAAGAATGGCGAGATCGAATCGAAAATGATCAAGGCTCGACAGATGGAGGAGATTAGGGAAGCGCGAAAGGCTGAGGCTACGAAGAAGGAGGAAGAGAGGAAAGCCAAGCTCGAGAATGCCAAAAATTCATTGAGGAAGAAGAGGAAGAGGAAGAGAAAGAGCGCGGGAGGCGACGACGACGAGTCGGTAAAGACTTTGGCCATGTCGGGCTCCAAGGCGACCAAGGCGAAGAAGAAGGTCGCATTTGCATAGCCAGATGGGCCGCTTTTCTGGAAGGAGGGAAAATTTGCATCGTCGTTATCGTTACTTATTTGGCATCGTTTGGCGCTTGGGAGTCGGGGCTCACGTTGGAAAGCCGATGATATCATTTTTCAGATCTACTGTATTTATGACTGGAAATCACATTCACCAGACGGGACTTAGGAATTTGACATGGAAATCAATGCTTTCTGTACTTTGTTCTAAAGTAGCCGTGCTATCCATACAATGCTTCGCATTTGTGTTTATTTATTTATTTTTTCTAAGTGGACGAGCCTATATCCCCTTCGGCTTTCTAATCGTCATGAATCTCAAGCTTGCGCCGCATGGGTTTATAATCTGCGCCATGGGATGGGTTTTCGTGAACGGTGGACTCCAGTGATGGTTTCAAACTATCCGGATCGACTTTGAATGCGAGATGATTCAAGAAGTTGCATACCTGCCAGAACACTGTCAGTGTAATCATGCTTGTGGGTTGTCTGCTAAACTCACCGGTTTAGGGTGCCATCGGCTCCCGCCTGTTTCAAACCAGCACAAATGACCGCCTAGCGACGTCGTGATCAAGACTGTGTTGGAGTTCAGTCTGAACTCCTCGTAGGGAAGGGCTTCCTTCACGGCAATCTGCAACGGTCGTCAGCTGCGAAAACGTCGGCTCAGAGACAAATACACTCACTGGATCATCTGTAGCCTGCAAAGCAATAAAGGGGATTCTGATGTTCAGTACGGCATCTGAAGAGGATGCATCTCGGTAGTAAGCAGTTTCCGTCGGGTATCCCCACGTTGGGCATCTTTTTATTGTTAGTGGATTTGGCAGATGAGTTGTAAATATGACATACTGCACTTCGCGATCAAAGTCGTGTAAATACGTGACTTTGTCGATGGTAGGAAGGTCAAGGGTCGTATGCTTTTTCAAAGCATCATAGCCGCTGCCAAGTTTATCAGAAAAGTCAACAGTCCAGGAAATGATTATGATTCATCACTCACCATCCATGACCCTGAGATACACTTCCTTGTCAATGAAGGTGCTCTGTAGCATTTTACTCGATACTTCCAAGTTGAAGGGATTTGAGCAGACAACAGCTCCTTTGAGCACACAGTTCTCTCCCTCTTCGCCACAATACTACCTCAAGGTTAGTATCCCAACCTTGAGTGCTCATAGTTGGGTCGACTTACATTTGTGAGCATGTTGGCTCCCAATGAGAAGCCCAAGCCGAACAAAGGGCGGTTTGGAAACGTCTTCCTCAACCATTTCACTGTCTGGACTTACGTCGTTAATACGAATCTTGCAGCGAATGAAGGAGCGATCGAGACTTGCCTGCCTGATACCCCATGTAGCACGAGCGTTGTAGAGCACACCACTGGTAATCTTACTCATCGCACATCCTCTCGAATTGACCACACACACTTCCCATCCGCCGTCACCGAGCAAAGGTGTGATGGTGTGTCTCAGATAAACTTCGTGTGAACCGCCTGAAAGCCCGTGCAAAACAACAAGCATGGGCTTTGAGTCCTCTGAACCAAGATTGGCGAACTCCTCATCGCTGTAGTATGTCGTCCTCCTGGGCAATGTCTCGTCGTTGCCCTCAAAGGGCTGGACGGCAAAATCCACGGCGAAGGTGCCGCGGTACGTTTTGTGGTCGGCCTCGAATATTTTGCGCCGATAGTAAACCTGCGGTCAGTGTGGTTTCGTGGCGGTCCACATCGTTTGTACATGGCCATTGAAAAGCAGAGGGTTCAAGCGGCAAGGAAGTGTCGCCGCTTCTACAATCTTGAGCAAATCCGTTTCTTTGCCATCCTTCTCCTTCAACGCCCGAGGCGTCGGTGCGTGGGTAAAGCCAACCTTGGCATGTCCGAACCACTCCATGGCTGGGGTTGCTTGACCGATCGACTGACCAGTGCAATTGGAGATGATGAGAGACGGGGAGCGAAAGGAAAAAAAAAAGTACAATTGCCAGTAAAACCGGATAGCAAGGCGCTGTGCTCGAGAAGACGGTCCAGGGTGCTTACGACACAGCCTCGGCCAACAAGACTCAAATGGGGACTGTATGTCGCAGACTACAAAAACATCACAATTGAAGCGGGTTGAGAGCAGAGAATATAGGAACTAAGTAGCGGTCCACTATACAGAGTATGACTCGAACACCGCCACGCTATTACAGAAAGAAACGATGCCACGGTGTGTTGAGGGATTTGGTTGACGCGAGTCTTTTCTTGATCGAAAATAGTGACGAAGCTAACGGGCTTCGGAGCGCCGCTGCACCCGGCACTTTCAGTCTGAGTTAAGCTCCATCGGTTCTGACCTGCCACGAAGGACCGGTTAATACGCAAAGATTGCAGCAGGCTGGGATTGTGCTGCCAGCGCTCGTTTTAAGCATGCTTCTAGATCCATACTTTGCGTCGATGCACTGCGCAAGCTTCCACCACTTGGATTAATAGAGCATCCCAAGTCGCTGACAGGCGATTTGGACAAATCCCGATCGCCGTGATTCGACACTTTTACAAGACAAATGCCGAGGCACATGGGCATTGGAGAGATGGTGGAAACCCGGCGCATAAATAATCCGTCGTTTCACCTGAAGGTCACGTGGTCTAGACCTGACACTATGGCCCATGGCTCTTCCGTTTGCCCACAGTCATGCTTGTTCCGGCCAGACACGTTGGGTGATTCTACCGCCGCAGAAGGCCGAATTATGTCGCTGCATCCTAAACAGTGCTTGACTTTGATGATGCAACCTGGAACATTCTGGATTTGCGCAGGATTTCGAACGAAGATGGAGGAAGCATGACACAATAGCCCATGTGCGACTTAGGGCCACCAGTCCTCTCTAGCATCTCCGAAACACGATCTCGTCACTCGACGCTGCG
>AFRD01000417.1:0-31112 GCA_000222875.2 Periglandula ipomoeae IasaF13
AACTCCCCCTGACAGCCAGGGCGGTCCTGACTTTTCTATATTGATTGAATTTGTAGTCTAGACGCGTCCTGAGCGCACAAAAGTGCAACTTGCATTTTGTCTAGTCTTTCTGAGCACTAATGGGTTTCGTGCAACGGTGGCTGACAGATCGTATGATTCATGGAACACTTTCAGAAAATCAACATGACCAAACCAAAACATTGATTCACTTTTTGGTCTTATGGAGAGTTTGAGACCCTGCTTTCTCCATATGTGTTGGTTGGTGGTGGTCTTCGAGAAAAAAAATAAGAGTCAAAAGGGCAAATGCGACGCCACCGTTAGCGCCGGCCGGATCTCGTGCAGACCCAACGAAACCCCAAACGGGAAAGCTTGCGAGTGACGTATGTATTCTGGGCGATTTTGCTCAGTGTACTGTAGGTCTTGCTGGCTTTGAACCCTTGTCCCCTATTATTTTCACTTTCTTGTAATAGGTGTGCCTGTTGCGCGCAGCAAATGTCCATTCCAGCCAGGAGTGGGCATGAAGCAAGGACAAGCTAGATGCAGCTAAATAATTTCACGATTGGTGCTCATCTCATGCAGGCTTGATTGAAGGCGCACAATTAATAGAAAAAGGGCTGTCAAAACGGTTTTGCAAGTGGCCTTCCGTTAACGCACTAGCTGGATGACTTACTTTAGCAACGCACGCCCGCTCTTTGTAAGACGCTTGCGATGAAGAGCTGCTTACTACTGTCCATGGACCCGTTCAGTGAAAAGGGAAAAAAAGATGGAGCTGCCGCTGTAGATCAACACAATTTTGCCGACTTGGCAGAAATTACCCGTTCCCACGAAAGAACACCTCCCAGCAGCCCCGTCTGGCAACTGCCGTCGATTTGAGCCGAGATCAAGAACTTTATCAGAGATTAAGGCAAAAAAAAAAGGCTCTGCCTGGATAAATTGGCTATGTCGGACCGACTGAGCGTGATGCTGGGATTAGCTAACCCCAGCGAACACTAGATGAGGCTACGGGGAATTTCTCTGTTTTATCTAAACAAAAAGCAAGCAAATTAAAGCCTTGGAGGGGGAAATGCCCCGATAAGTTGTGCAGATTTGGGCTTGGCCGCACATTTCACACCTGCTAGAACGCCACGACCAGAAACCTCCAACAAGACAAGGGATGGCCCGGCGAAAGCCCACCTTTTTGCGTACCATTTGGGAACCCCAGTCTCTGGGAACCCGGCGCATGAGTTTGGCTAGTGCTCGTTTTTGGAGAACATCTGTCTTGCTCCCGGGCAGGGGCCATGTGCCTCAGATTGACAGCTACTTTTGACGTCTTGTCTTGTCTTCCCCTCTGCAAACGCCACGTTGTGGCACTAACTACAGAATTGAGTTCCCCGGGACCACAGCGTCCGCTTCGACTACGACGATGCATTACTCGGTTGTGATCTGGATGAATCGTAACAGAGCAATTGCACGGCTAATTTACTCAGTTGAGCCAGTGGAAATAATTCAACAGTTGGCAGAAATGTTGTAATCAGACAAACTTACTGGAGACTCCGTGGTTGTAAATGACGCAGGTTATGCCGCTCTTGGTCTAAGTCTGTCTTGATCTCTGACAGGCGGCTTGTTTCTCCCACTGCGCAAGCTCTGTAGATTTGAGGTTAGTAGATTTTTTCTGATCTTTGACAGCACGACGAGCCGCTTGATTCGCGCTAATGTTCGATGCAATGCGGTTTGCTGCGTCACATCTTATGGCGTCTACCCCCATGGCTCTTTTCGGTGTGCTTGCGTGCGTTTGTACGTTTGTCAATACATATGGATGGCCAGAATGCCTGCTGCCCCACGCGATATACCGGAACGCTAAAACTGGCTGTTGTCTCGCCCGTCACGCCCTGGCTTCCCACGAAACCGGATGCCAATGGTGGGCAAGGGGAAGAACACAGGGCTGACGCGGGAAATAGTGGAGTGTCACGTCCAAGTTTGTCTGCGGCTTTCTCAAGAACTGGCTTGGGATGGGTGGTCGGTCGCACATCAAAAACGCCAGGCAAGTCGATCACGCTAGCTGAGGTGGACGGGGTTGACACACAGCACGCGGGAACATATGCAAGGCGCTCAAGGTTTAGGGGAAAGGTTCCCAAATGGGGGGGGGTATATTTGACACAAGTAAAGGGAAAGAACTATGGATATTGGTTGGTATCATCATAATAGCATAACGGTCAGAAACATCGAAACTCCGTTTCAGCCCTCTTCCACAGCTGCGCCTGCTGGTTGATCGTATTGAGCCAGAGACAGCCGCTCCCGTAGAAACTTGTTGCCGCAGACCAGCCGCTCTAGCCACTCCGCCGTCTTCTCCAGTATCACTGACTTGCTCATGTCGCGCTTTCCAAGGCCGGGAATCATGTTGGCGAGATCGCAAAATCCGTTCTTGAGTATGGCTCTGCGCCTTTGTTCCTGTTGGATGTGATTCTTCCTCCTCTGTTCCAGTGATTGCTTTCCGCGGCGGGGTCGTACAAACGCCATCCTGTTGTCCACAAGGAACGATGTTGGCGGGACTTCATACGGTCTGCTGTAGGCAGGCGCGGGCATGAAGGGACCAAGTTGCTGCTGTGGTTGTTGGAATTGGAGGTTATGCATCTGCTGGAAGGGCTCTGGTCGAGGCTCGTAGGGAAGCTTGTAATGGAGATTCTCCAGGTTCTGAAGCGCGTATGCTCGCTCCATCTGCGTCGCTTGCATCAGAGACGCGGCCGTCGTGGTGTCGATGCCCCAGCACCATTCCGGGGGAGTGGCATCGTTCTCAGACACAACGCTGTATCGGAGGATGTCATCTCTGAAGGCGTCGTATGACTGGAAGTGCAAGTCGTTCTTGTCACAAGTCATCTGCTGGGTGACGCTATCCTGTATGGAGGCTTCGCTTGATGGCGTAACGGGACTCGCCTGAGGTGTGTCGTCCATGGGATATTGGAAATTGGCTTGAATTGGTTCCGGACTCTGTGACAAGTCATGAGGATATTCATGAGGCAGGCGATCTGTTGGCCAGACGTAGTTTTGCGGCGATTGCAGCTTCCTGTATGCGGCTTGAAGTCGGTTCAAGGGCATCCTGTTGCCGGCCACGCTGAACGGGCCGGCATTCGAGAATGGTAGTCCTCTGTGCGGCCAAAACTCGAGGCCGGGAGAAATGCAACATTGGTTCATATTCCGGGAGCTGTCCTTGGTCTGGGACAGGAAATGCTGTGTCTGGCAAGAGCAGCAGGAAGTGTCAGCATGAGAGGAGACTCATGAGAAACGTAGCAAAAGCACATATAAACAAAAGCAAGTAAGCTCATAAACAGCACATACAGTCCACAGGCCAGTGCACCGGCCCATTGGGGAGATAGTTGGCATCCATGATCGCGTGTGAGATAGGATGATAACGTCAGATGCAATGTAAAAACGTGCTTGATGTTATCGTAGCCGCGTTGCAACTGGTTATTCAAGAATGAAGTGAGGCTCGTCCGAACACATGCAGCATCCGACTCAAGGCTGGTGCAGGTGTTATAGATAAGGCCGGTTGCCCCGATCTTTAATAACAAAAAAAACGCCAGGACGTGCTCTTCGCCCGGATTCTCAATGCCACTCTAAAGATAGCCTTCCAAGCTGATGCAAGACAGGCCCTGTCCAGCATCAAACCGAAATGGGTAAGTGAGTTCGATTCGTCCTCCTTGGCCCTGTACAACCTGTACAATAGCTTTGTTTCAACTCTGGCCGGGGAGACGAAAAAAGGGCAAACGTCGAGGCCCAGGCCGCCCCTGCCCTGTTCCTCCCCTTCTCCCTCCGTCCCCCTGCAAGACATCGGCCGCTGTTGATTTGTTGATTTGAATGAACGGACAAGCATCAACCAAGTGCGGAGTCTGTGGTTAGTCTGCTGGATCTGGCTGGTTTCTGGCAAATGGCAGAAAGTCTTACCCCAACTCCCAACCCACGATTCAATCCGGTCTAGCTTCCTTTCGCAAGCATCCCCAGAACACACCCCCGGCGTTATTAGCTCATTTCAACAATAATGTTCCGGATCAGGCACCACCCGCACCGCACCCAGCCAACGACAAGCCCGGCTATTGATTGGGTTCCTGCAACTGCCGTGAAGGTCAAAACTCTGCGTTGGATCACCATCAAGACCAATCAAACTTTGGCCTAGGCCCGCCACTTGCACTACGCCATTCGCCACTGATCATCTAATGTTGGAACATGTGTCAATCAGCTTCCCGAGAGGAGTGGCTATGTTGTGTTGGACTGTACTGTAAGCTGCGGGGAGAAAATAAATGCTACCCTGACCTATCTTTGAAAGCCAGGCACTCGAGCCCTTCCTTTCAAGCCTCAGGTCAATATTCAGGTCCATCATCCCTCCTGCAGGACCACCACCACCACCACCCAGGGAATACCCTCCTTCAGGAAAAGTTGGATCGACAACCACATTCCCCCGCATTTGTCTCTCTGGCTCGTGGAGTCCTCCCGAGACCGTCACCGTTATGCTTTCTCTCCCCCCCAACTTGCAGAATGGATGACGGGGAACTTGAACTTGTCCCTGGCAGCATGAATTCGGACTAGGCTGTGATTGTGACGGGTGTGATGACTTTGCTGCAGAATGTGGATCATATAGGTACCCTCGCGCTCTTTTGCCATGGATTGCGAGTGGCAATCAACGTCGTATCCAGAACCCCAGATTACAAGGGTCACAGACAGGCCTCATCGTTCAAGTTGGTCTACTCGGCCGGTGGGTTGGTCAACTCGTCGTGCTAGTTGGACATCTTGGACCGGGGGGTGTATATTTGACCGCGAGACTCAAGGGTATCTAATTCTGCCTTGTTATTGTGTAGGAGGAGAACGCATCACTCGCCACAGGCATGACCATCAGGTTTTTTTCTCGGTCCATCCATATAACAACTGCATGCGTAAGGGACAAAGACGCGGCAGGCAATAACAGTCAAGAGGCGTAGAAGTCACGAGGGCGCTTCCCCCTATTCTCGTGCATTGGTTTCTAGACGCACTTTTCGTTCTAGTCTCCAGCCCCTGTCAGCTCATCACATGTGCTCAGCCCACTGACAATGGGGAACTATTAGGTTTTGCATCTAGGATGCCCCTCAGCAGTCGATTCCAAGATGGTGGAAAACTTTGACAGGATCGAAATCGGAGCCACAACGTGCTTTTCGCGCTGAAGACCAAATTGATGGAATGGAGGCTTGTGTCCGTGCTGACGTATTATCGTGTCGTCGAGTGTATACGACCAAATCTGAGATTCGCTGCTCCCAGAACGTTGTATTGAAAATTGCGACATATTTGAGACCTTTGTGCCGAACTGGACCCGTTCCCCGGGAATTTTACTCCATCTGGTTAAAGGATCTATCCTGTAGTATTTCTTGTGGGCTGTGGAAACTTCTAGTTATAGCTGGAACCGAAACCACAAACGTGTCTAGGCTGCTAGCTCGTGATGCCTTCATCCCATCTTTGTCCAGGGAGCTGATGTTGTATTGCCAATTGTTGGGGTTATGACCACGCTCTATTAGTAGAGATACTCCGCAGCCGATCTTCTGCGGGGCTTGGAGTGTACGACGATATGCGGACATCGTACAGACACAATAGAGCGCAGATTTGCGGAGGTGGCTTGTCAGCTTTCTCCATGTTGACCCTTGTCCTCATCAGATGTCACCGGGATCAATGATATTGTTCTTGTATCTAGCCCATCTGACTGGTATCCTGGCGGCATACCCCACGATTCACGAGCTCGATCATACGCGGCTATAGCTCGTGTTGTGATATTTCCGAAGTTGATACTCTGGATATTGGCGTGAATAGGATGATATGATGACAACGAGAGCGTTCTAGAAGGTTCAAAGGACCAAGGTTGATTTTACTCTTATCCCTGGGCATTCTCAATATGATGAACAGTATGTATCTTTATCCTCGGCCAAAATATCGATGTTTCATCGACCACTAGAATACACGTGGCACCAAGGTGACGACCGAGTGAATGCCTTCTGCCAAGAACGTCACATCCAGCACTCGTTAGTGATATGATACCAGTTCACTATTTACATCTAGACCTGCTATAACATGACTATCGATATCAGAAACAGACGAACGAATGCAAGTCATGCCCACGGCTAACACTCCTTTTATCATTGCACGAAGTATTGTAAGTAAGCCATGGCAGTACATGATGCACTCTGTGGGAACCACGATATGTTCTTCCCACGATAGAGACTATTAAATGATGTGCAAGGGCAGAGTCTGGGCTATCTGAAATCACTGTGCGGTCATAGGCTGCCAGCAAACAGTGAGGCTGTACCCCGTTCGCATCACATGTCTCGTCAAATTTTCAAGCCGACTGAGCTCGCTACACGCACGAGCACAGTTTCTGAGAGCTCGAAGTGATAGATTCCAATGCATTTAACGAGGTTCAAGGGAATAGTGATGTTCATTGTGTGAGAGACGTATCAACTTGACAAGGTGACATTGTTCATGACGACAAGTGTTGTCATCAACGGCCCTTTTCATGTCTCTCATTTGTGCAGAACTTCGATCATGACCCCATCTTGTTGTGCCAGGGATTTTGATCACCAAGAATAAAAGTAATATGCCTCCGGTACTTTCCGGTACCTTCTGGTAGCCGAGCTGCAGTACGTACGCAGTTACCGGGAACATCAAGCATGTGTGTGCAGAAGCCGGACATTCAAGCTCTAGAGAATATCCCTAATATTCAATATTGAACTAGAGTGAGACTTTAAATTATCTGGCCATATTAATGTACGTAGCCAAAGCGGCAAGTCTATCAACTATATAGAAAATTAATATTCATATACTGAAATACTAAAAGATATAACGTTCTATGCTCTTATATATTATTCTGTTCTTTAATGTATCTTACAGAAGGGATTGTATTTTTAACGCTACATAAGTCTGACTAACGATTTCTTTTACTACTAACTGCATATTACTTCTTGCGTAAGTGTCAAGTCTCCAGCGAGGCGTCTATATTGTTTTATTACTTTCAAAAATGTCAGACACATCACCGTTCCGCTAATATAAGCAAAATTTTGGATCGTTTCCTCCCAACACACAATTTTATGCGTCTTTCATACTCTCTGTGCACTGAAAAGCATCTGTGGAGTCAGCCACGAGACCCAATATCTGCTTTTTCTCCCGATCGCTGTGATGGAACCGCTTGCTCTGTCGTCATCGTTCTTGAATATCTTCCAGCACCTCAAGGACCACAAACTCAAGGAGCCAATCAAGAACATGAATCCTGCAAATATCTGCGCATGGATAAAAGCCTGGTTGGATTTCCCCGAGACCAGCTGCATAGCCACAGGTTCAGCAAACGTGGTGGGAAGCACCAGTCCGATGCAGATAGCACCAAAGGTGCTGGCAAGTCTCTGGATACCGACAACTTCTGCCAGTACGGGTGTGATAGTACACCAGAAAGTCCCGCAGAGCATGCCGGCTATCAGAGCGAATGCTAGGAGGGGAGCATACGACTGAGCTGGGATCCAGAGGGCGAAGCAAAACACCGCGCAGAGAAAAGTCATGACGCCAGCCATGTTAATTCGTCCAAAAGAATCGCTGAAATATCCTACAGGAGGCCGTCCAATGGCCAGCCCAAGGTTCAGCAAAGCATTAGCGACTGAGCCTTGCCCTGGAGTTAGTCCAATCGATGCTGCATAGACTGGAAGCGAGTACAGCAGGGTGATGTAACCCAATTCGGTGGAAAAGCCCCAGAGCACAATCAACAATACTTCCACTCTTCCGAAATCGCGTGGATTGAACCGCAGCTCGCTTGGTGGAGCATGAGCTCTAGTGCTGAAGTCGCGGATCAAGAACGAAGCCAGCAGATTCGCTGCCAACGCGCAAATGGCGAGAATTCGGTACGCCCATCCCAGGCTGAGGCTCTGGATGATCCGATCGGGGATATCATCAAGGCCTGTGAGATGGAGAGACCTTCGACAAGACCAAACTCGAGATGCGATGCCTTAACTTTCTCAGGGTGCTTAGAGTAATGCGCCATGATGACAGCCCATGACTTGGAACAAGGTCAGCATCCGTTCCAATGTCTGAACAAGAAAATTATTCGGACTAACAGCATTGACGCCCCATGTATGAGCGTTGATCAGGAACACCGCGAATGTGCATATCCAGCCATAACCTCCATTGGGAGGGACAGGTTCCACCGAAGAGACATTTGCTACAGCGTCATTCTCCCATTCCGAATCACTCGCAACGGGGCCGTTGCTGTTACGGTCATCCAGGCGCAGTGCGGTCGTGGAGTTGTCGGCAGACCAGTTCGCCATGTTTGAAGTGATGCTGTCTTCGGTAGATGTCACTTGCGAACATTCCGGCTTCTAAACTATTTTTATCAATTTGATCGCCCAACATCGGGCGCCCTTCCGATGACCTTTTGGCGGAGAAGAGCCAGTGGCTTGTGTATGTCGTGGGGAATTATTCATGCTGTACGTAATGGCTGCATGAAATAAAACTACAAGAAGAAAGCCATAAACGCGGCAAATGCTCACCGTCGCCCAGCCGGTTCGCGATCGGGATGCCCATGAGGCACGGTGCATGGCGAAGAGGGGGATGGAAATGGTGGTAAAGTATATGTCACGATGAAATCAACGATGAGTGACAAATTGGTGGAGGTTTGATGGATCTTGGCCCCATAGCTGAATGGCTAGCTTGCCCGAAACTGCGGTCTGCAAAATAAGGTCTTATCGTAAAAAACGTAACTGTTACCCACGTTAATGACACTGAGATCCGCGCACGCCCAGCGCTACCGGAGATTTCCTAGCACGTCAGGGTTTTTGGGTTTGTGAGCGGATGATCTTTTATTTCCGGAAACCGTTACTGGATTTTCTGGATTGTGCGATACGGGGTTTATATTTTGCGCATTCTTGCAAAGTCATCTCTTGGGCGATTTTCTACAAGAGCAACGTACTGAGTCAGACACACCAACCTCGCGCTTACTCTCCCACAGGCTCCAGCGAAGCCAGGGTCACTGCTTACAACGAAATTCAAGAGACCCAGGACTGTAAATACTAGTATCCAGTATTTGCTGTGCCCGGTTTCTAGACGGAACAATTGGAGGGAATGCTTTGTGAACTGAAGATAGAGCAGAAATTAGACACTACACATCTAGACGACCCATAACGGATCTCAACAGAAAATGCTTGTTATTAAATACCTAGTAACAATACAGACTAAAATATATCATTTGCATATATACCTTTGAAGGTATACGCAGATGGGTGAGGAAAGAACATAAGAGCAGTAAACATAGACATTTAGACAAGCATATGAACTTGACTGACTCTTCATGATCCTCATCGTACGGTTGTCCAAGGTCTCGGTGCAGAGGTAATAGACGTACTCATGGCCGTACTTTATGGGGCAAGTAGAAGCATGGCGGACTCAAATTGGAGGTGACGATAGGATAGCTGTCAGCTGTTGCCAGGTGTACAATCTCAATATCATGCATTGAGGAACTTGAGGTTTGTGACAAAGGTGCGTCTAGTACCAAAGATTGTTTATTGTTGCAACGCTATCTACCCCTCAGCATCTCACTATGCCACCCGTGTATCTAGCCGATATACTGTTCGCATTCAGTCAGCTACCATGAAAAATGCATGGCAGGAAAGCGCAAAATACGTACCACTAATTGGCCATTATCGTTGCCAATACGCTCATTCAGGTCAATGTCCTGGCGTTCACGGGGTTCGCCGCTGACAGTGCCCAATTCCGCAGACAAGAATGAACCATCCAGCTGAATGTTAGACGCCGACTCTGAGAAGTCTGACGAGAGTTAGCTACATATTTACCCTTCGTAATTCGACAGAGGTGCTCTTGATCGGCAGATGTAGCATGCCGCCGATCTAGAAGAAGGTGAGCTGAAGATAAGAAGTTGACTTTATACTTACTGACGCCACTCCAGTCAAACCATCCATCATTGTTGCCAATGAATTCATTGAGGTCGATTTGGGAGTCGTTGGTGTTGCCATCATCATCTCAGCATGTAGCGTGCAAGATGTGGCCGTCTTCGAGTCAAAGGTTCTCGGATGATTGCGCGAAAGACATTTTGGATAGGTTTAGTTTCTTCAGGGAAAGTCTAGGTGCAAATGCTTGGATCGATGCAGGAAATGAAGATATCTACTCAGAAAATGCAGGGTGAATAGATCCTATTTTATATACCTGTAGAGGGGTAAGCATTCACGGTTTGTAATAAGTCTTGGCCTTTGTGGCTATGCCATGAGCGATTTTGCCAAGTCAATAGCCGGGCTTCTGTTTATGTCCTTCAACATATAGTATATGTGGTTCCATGCGTGAAGCTATTTGCTGATAGCCCTTGAAACGGATGTTTCCAAATGCAAGGCATGCAGTGGGCCGAATCGTGGCTCTGCGCTATTGGACTGGCAACGAGGTAGTCTGTAAGCGCTTTTCTTGGCCTTTTGATATCCGCTGCGCTTTCAAAGGTGCCATGCGGGGACTGGACGGGAGTGACCCGAATCTTTCTTGATTGCTGTTCCATCTATCGCTCTTTGACCGAGACGGCGTATAGTAGCATCGGTTGTATTACGGTCGGAACAAGACAAACCCATTAAAGTAACGGCCTTTTCCCAGAGCTCAAAATAGCATAGGCTTTCTATTCTCACACCTGGTTGTTACGCGCCCGTAAGAGATGCACAGATTCTTCAGCATCTTACGGGTTGCAGTCTTGGCGTTTCGGTTCCGGTCAATGCGGGCCGTTCCAGACAAGGATCATCTGATCAAGCACTACCTGGCACGGACTGATTGGTGCCGAATCTTTGATGCTGTCACCGGAGTTCCGGCCAGCCAGTGTGAGGCTTCCTCTGTGCGCCTTGGCCAGCGGCAGAGTTGGCTAACTCACTTCGGGATTCGTTGTGTACTTCCCGAGCTCTTAATATGAAGATAATGTCAATCATGCTTACCATAATGCCATATGCAATCACATGAAACATTCGTCACCAGTACATTTTTAAACGTGTCTGCGACCGGTGGCAATGCGTTGCATCGCGACGGTGAATTATGCCGCAACTTACAAACAAGAATAGCCGAGCCTGGCCGGCTTGGGGGTATCCGGATCGCACGAAAGACGAAAGTCGCGGCAGTTTATTTTCTTGTAATAGACTGTGGGATAATTATTGAATCCAAGTTAAGAATGGTTCTCTGCCGAGAAAGTTGACCATGGTTCTCCGCCGCCCTGTAGCACTTGTGCGATCGGACAAAACCGCAGCATTAGTGTGCTTGGTGGCACCCAAAGATCTAAGACAGACATACCCGCGTCTCCAATCGAACATATGATTCTGATCAGACCCCAATGAACCCAGGGGCCTGTAACTGAAAGAGATACCAGCTCGGGTGTGCTAAAATTGGTTTGGACATTACGCGACCGCGCGCTCGACAAGGTCTGACGCTCATATTAGCAGTCGCCGGTCGGTAGTTTAACGAAAAGTCATAGTCAGCAATCCGTCTTCCCGTTGGCCAAATTTTTGAACACAGAAAATACTCGCATGAAATCGCATCTAATGGTTCATATCAACAAAAGCACGGAGCAATGTAGTCCTGCTCAATATGAACCACCAGGACTAGCTTTGTAACCTCTATGAGATGGTTACAGACGCAAAATGGAAACCGTTCTTTTCGCTGATGAGATGGAGAAATTTGTAAGGGCGCCATGTCCGCAATAGCCGACAAGACAAGAGAACGCTGAAAAGGATCCGTGGCAAAGCCAGAATGTTGATTCAAGGCCTAATTGCCCGTTTGCCTCATTCGCTCATAAGTACAGCTTGAACACTTCGCCACCCATTTGCACCGTCGTGGAGGCAAAGAGGGTAGTAACCATTATCAGCCGAGTGCGAGAATGCCCATAGCCGCTTAACACGAGCAGACGTGAGTAGGCGCGCGAGCGAACTTTCGGTTGAGACTCGTGAGCCACGCGCCCCGAACGATCGGGTCTCAATTAACAAGTCAGCCGCGTGGCAGGTTTTCTTGAGGCAACGCCAAGTGGATCTTATCAATCAGTCCCATAACACCATCTTATCTGATCCAATCCTAAACGTTCCCATCGTGTGTCTGCCCCATGGGCTCCTGACCTATTACTTTTCGACGGATGTCTCCACGCTTGCAAGTTTTTCACATGCACAATGCGAGGCTACGGTCGGATCTTCGTCACTCTCAGTATCACACAAAAGCGCGCATTTAACCAGCTTTCTCGCCCGCACTCTAAACGCTTAACAATGACACAGATAGCTCCCGTCTTGCATCAGGCTCAATTGCCGAATACCTGTCAATACACTGCCAAAACCCGACAGGGAGATTATGTTGTTCAGATTGCATGGCCGCTGAGCTGGACTGAGGATCGCATCCCACCAGAAAATGACGCGCCGGCGTCAATCCTGTAAGTAGCCTTTCCCATGCAAATACAGAAGTTGTGTACACAACACTGAACGCTGACTATGAAATTCATCATTCAAGCTATCTCGTCGATGGAAATGCCTACTTCTTCACCGCCGTGGATGTGTCTCGACGGATTGACTTCACCAACAGCACCAAGACAATCGTTGTCGGCATCGGATATCCTCCGTCGCAGTACGTCTATGATCTCTATCGCAGAGGTCCTGACCTAACGCCGCCCTCAGCGGATGGCAAAGTATAAGCCCCTGTACTACGACAATGGTGAGCCTCAAACTCATTTCAAATGGGGCGAGGCGGACAAATTCCTCGCAGCGAGGGTTATGGCAATTTCTTCTGGGGGTATAAGCGTGTATTATCGGCATGAATCGGGCTGTAGAAGCCAAAAGGCCTCGCTACGCTCAAAGAATTTACATCACCTGCTTGTTCGATGGCTCACGGTTGTGGCCTCCACGATGTATATCGATTGGGGTTGTTGACGCGCGTGGGAAACGGTTAGGTAGAAGCATATCATAAGTGAGCAATACAAATCACAAATACTTCAAGGCGAAATAGGAGACTAAGCCGATGCATTGGTCGTTTTTCCAACGTTGTTTTTCGCAGAAAAACTCCCAAGTAACCGCACAATTGGAGGCGAATCAGGTACCCAATCAGTGGAGTCGGAAACTTACAATCGAAGCTATTCCTAACATTGCCTGCGCGCTGTATCGCTAAAACCGAGTCAGATGTATTGGGCGCTCCTCGTGTCTAGTCGTCATTCATGTCATTGTAGCTGGAATCCTGATTCTAGCGTGAAATGAGAGTTTGGGGCTTCAGCTCATCTACTATAATAGGCGCTTGACGCACGACGATTTCACGCGCACATCGGCACCGGCTCCAATCTTATTGAGCGTCATAAACCGCTCAGTATTAGATCATAGAGATTCTCCAATGCACGGGTTTGTAAAAGTAAGGTTCGACCGTCGAAACGGGATTTGCTCGGAGTTTGCAGGACATACAGCAAGCTCGAACTACCCTAGGGGCATGTTAAGATCAGCTCTCTCGCTAAGATTTATGGGCGATCGAAGAATAGTTTCTGATGTCACGCATGAGTTTCGTTAACTGCCCTCTGAAAAGTAGCCCCGAATCCCCTCAAGACTGCAAAACAGAGGTTCTGAGAAAAGCTGATGTCAAACCGAAAACTATAGACCTCGTCGCTGACGGACATGTTGTGGCTTAGAGAAATTGCACAGAACGTAGCCTTCGGAAAGGCGTAGACAGACAGAGCAAAGTGGGAGACGGCCAACTCTGACCGACGTGAACGCGAATGTCACCTGTCATTGTACAATGAGTGTACTCTACCGGGCCGTAGTCAACATGTTGCGAACGATCCGACACTTCCATAGAAAAGTGATGTTAAGGGCAAGTCTTTATTTCCGAAAGCTTGAAATGTGGTCCCGCTGGACCAGCTACCGCGAATCATCGCAATTCTTCAATTATCTTTCACGCCCACTAATTTCACGCCAGCGGTCCTCTTCATAAGCAACCTCTTCTGGGTTGTCGCGGAGGCAATGATTCATCATGTTGACCGGCTGGGAACCTTCCTGACATTGTTCAGTAACACCCGCATAGTTTCTCGAGGAATTACAAGTTGCTACCCTATACAATGAGAGGTACGAAGACATCGTTCACCAATCCTTACCAATGCCGGTTGCGTTCACGGAGTAATACTGTCTGCCGTTGACAGCTCAGATCTGGATATGGAATAAACTCGATGTCTCTGCTCCACTCAATGTCGTGTCTCTTAGCCCCAACAGCTTGGTCCACTAGTATCTAGACTACGCCACGTTATCGTCTGGAATGCATTTAATCCCCGAGCATCTTTAGCGTTATAACATGATATAGCGGGGAGTATACCTCTTAGACTCTGCACTACTTCTAAAATGAGTCGATTGAGAGGCACATGGCCAGGTGTAGCAAGCTCACTGGAATAGGTGCTACCCAGTCACTCCATCCGCTTCCCCAGTGGACTACTGAATCAATTGTCACCTGTCGGCTTTGGATAGTACTTTTCGAAGTTGATGAGCACAAGAAGCAAGGAAAGCTTCATCGCGCCTCGCAATCGCCTGACTAATAGACAATTTGCCTTTCATTAAAACCTCAAAGATGAACATTTGCATCATTCATTAAGCATGTAGAGCAACTATGGTGCTATGGCAATATTTTGCTCGCTGGAGACCATAGCTGGCATTAGCAGAAGCCTGATCTCTTGGGCGATCAGTGTCGCATACTGCAAGAGACAGACAACGTATCCCTCATGGCGAGCTTCAGAGATCTTAAATTGTGAGACATTCTGTTCGACAATCGCAGCCACAGTACTCGATTTTGGAATGGTGTCGATCACCAGGTCGACGACACGCTAGCTGTGGCCCACTCACCATATGTGCCATCGCCAGGTACCAGAACTACACCATCTGCGCTGTGTCACAAGGAGTTTCACTTGATGTATTTACTAGCAACTGCATCTAAGAAGTCAGGTCGCCGGCCTCCACAGAGCACTTTAGATCATTGTTTGAGAGAAATGCATAGTACTGAATGGTGGCAATCATTATATCTTCTTTAAATTAGACCCGTCGCTATACTGGAGGCTCAATACTAGCAGCTAACGATCTTGATCCTATCCCGGATTGAACGACATTAGGTCTCGGGCATGATCATAAGGGTATAATCATCCTTTACTCAAGCAGGCTTCTCTTTCGGCGGAACTCAATAGCTCTCTTGCGTGCTGCGTTGTTCTGGATGAAAAATCCAGCACCACCAAAAGGTCCGGCAAAGGCCTGATTGCGCACTCGAACAAAGCACACATTGTTGAGGCCAGCAACCTGACCCTCACAACCATACCGTCTGGAAGCTGGATCTTGATGTTGAAGTTGCTGTTGGTCGCCAATGACAAGCCGAGGAAGCCATCTCCTGGCACATTTTCAGTGATCCTGGCGGCCTTGAAAGCCTTGTAGTCCGTCGCAGCAGAGGTACCGTCAACGGCTGCAGTAAGAGGTCCGGCGCCATCTTGGTTGATCTTGAAGTCGCATAATGTTAGTTTGTCTCAATTTACGTCGCCGTTTCAATGTATGCACATACCTGGCGGTACACGACAGTGATCTGTCCATTGTCGTCGGTGGTAGGAAGACCATAGGTTTTGCCATCACCGGCAAAATCACCAACTATCGTCTCTTGCGGATAGAACTTTCTCTCGCCGCCTACACCGGCAACTCCAATGATGGGGAGATTGAAGAAGCCTGCGCGATTATGTGTTTGTCGGGCTTCGTTCCAATGAGCAGCGCGACGCTCAGAGCAACTCTCCAGTCCAAACGCTTCGAGATCGTCCTTCTTTCCGGTCGGCTGCTTTCCACCGGTGTACCTAGGAGCGGTTCCAATGCCCATGTACTCAGAAATCACAGCGTCAGGCTTGCAGTTGCCTCCTCCCTGAGTCCAGCCCAGTGGACCGTACTTGCCCCGGCTGATTTCCTCATCACGAATGATGCCAGTGTCTGCCTGAGGCGCCACATGCATTCACGATACAATCGCGAGGTGTGCCATCCAGTACTATACAATGTCAAAAGTCAGTTCATTGTTTTCATGCTTATTATGGTCTTGTCATAAGGTGAACTTTACCGCAAGCACCAGGAGCAGTCACATCATTGGCTCCGATGACCTTCAGGATGACGCCATGTGCCGAGACGCTGGCTGCAAGAGCCAAGCATGTAAGTAGACTATTCATCTTCTCGTTGTTTATGAAACCTTAAGGTTATTCAGATTGTTGCCTTTCTTGCGTCGCCTCCAGTCAAGTCAGTGAGCCAGACTGCTGGAAATAATGCGTGATGAAAAGTGATAAACAACGTCTTTGGCCAAAGGCGTGATGCATGCTTATTACTGCCCAAGGGGACAACATTGATGTATATAAGCGTCTGCCATGTAAAAAAATACCGACTTCCGAGCCAAAGCATGGCTAGTACCTGGTTCATCCTATGCTTCAAGCAACGGTATGCTATGCAGATGACTGAGACAAGGTGGGGAAAATGTCCGTGGCCGACACTCGTGGCAGGGAAGCATTAGCACTAGGGTATTTTTGTTAGCCTGACCAGGCAAACTGAGGCCTTAGCTCCCATTCCGTACCCAAATTTCATGATGTGGTGATATCTCAGCCCGGGTTGTTGCCGGAATGAGGCGCTATCTGGCAGAGAATGTGGCTGTCAGGTACTGCAATGGGGGAAGCACGGATATGGTAGCATGTCATCGCCGCATACAGTAAGGCGAGGTTTTGCCTAGTCTCAGATTATCAAACACCTATCGAGATTTCCTTGCAGGGCCAGTGACGGGACCTCACAGACGGTGGAATGCACAAGGGAGGTGATTCTAACCAGCAGTGATATCATACCAGAACACACAGATTCAAGTTCTTCTTCTAATCATATCAGCATTATTTAGGCGCACAAAAGAGGATATTTAGTTGCCAAGATCGAGTATACACATGACTGTCTACAAGTGAGACAGCTCAGCGTGCCAGACAATCTAGCACATGCGCATTTCAGTCGTCAATCAGTCGAAAGATGCGGAGATATTCACTTTTAGTCCTCCCTTGAACCAGATGTTTCGTTGCTCTTATTCTGGCAACATCAATTTCTCTTGGGATACATAAAATCTGCATCATGTCCTGAATGTTTCTAATGTTGACTCCAGCTACCAATCCTTTTCTCTCCATTCACCTTGTCGTCGTATCCAATTTCACCGTCATAATCCAGAAAAAAATGAAGTTCTTCGGCTTCGTCTCCGCCATCCTGGCAGCGTCAGCGGGTATTGCCACTGCTGCACCAACAGACACCGCACCCGCTGTGAACTTCGACTTTGCCAACGGCGCACCTCCACCTGTCTTGATGAAGTACGAGGCAGAGCTTAACCGAGGCGGTGCTTTTGGCCCTTTGAGCGTCATTCTCAAGGTCCTTCCTCCTGGCCTCGCCGACATGGTCCAGGCGGCCGTCGCAGAACTGTTCAAGGCCGGCGACTTCATTCTCAACATCCCAGTCGATGCTGTGGACAAGGCACTCAAGGGAGACTTCGGCGGCGCTTTCAAGTCTGTGATGACAAGCATCGTCGATACTGCGAAGAGCTTGCCCAAGGATGCTGGAAAAATCTTGGGAGTTGGACCCAAGCCGGCTCCTTTTCAGACTTAATTGACACAATCTACACCTTCAAACAAAAACACTTCACTGCGATTCATCCCTTAGGTTGGGAATCGGAAAGAGGTCATTGACGGATCTCAGGCAGCGCAGAAACTCTAGTACATCATTGCGTTTCTCTCAGTGTTCGACATGTTCAGGTAGAGAACTTGGTACCCTTAGCTGAAATAGAACTTGTGGTCTCACTTCCTCATTAATGCCATGAGACAATTGCGTTCACCATTAATAATTTTCCTAAATACCTGAAGCCCGTATTTGATGCCAGGAGAGCGCCAATCCGCTTTGAGTCTTCTCGTTGGTCCTATTATTATGATCACGTATTCTTTTAACGGATTCTCCTCTCTTCTAATCTGCAATTGACACAACTCCATTACCAAGCGAAACACTCAACGATCAACTTGACCAATATCTTTGACTGGTCAAAGCCTCCATGCCTTGCGATCCTGGAGATACAACACCGTACATCATCAGCCATGCCTGGCGGACCACAAACCACCACCACTGTGCCGCCTCTCTGTCCACGCAGGAGCTCTTGAAGCGTCAACATGAGGTTGGGCCGGGCCCCAACATTAAGGGTAACGTCTATGTCTCCCCACTGTCGTTCGAGTGAATCACTTTCCTCGTTACAGCCAAGCATGTCTTCTACCGCGTGTACCAACGGCATGCTGCGCACTACCCAGAAAAGCTTCTTCGACCCGTATTCCGATATGATGCCGTCGAATTTATCCACAAACGGAAGGACACCGGTAATGCCCACGCCTCCAGCAATGCATGTCATATTTGGAAAGTCTTGGGTCGGTCGCACGTGGTTATCTTGTAGGAACGTTATTCCTTCGTTGTATGAACCCTCCACGAGCACTGGCAAGCCAATGAACTGCCCGCTTGGTTCCTTCAGCAGACGGGTCATGCCCTTCTGCCGTCTCACCAACACTGTTATTCCTTTTCCTTTCTGCCAATCCTGGGGCGGAAGTCCAGCCACAGAAGGCTGCCTACAGGCCGTGACAGACTTCCGTCGGTTGACCCGCTCAGACGACCATTTGGGCGCGGATGGTTGGAAAGGGTTCGAGAAAGTGACAGAGTCTGTCTGGAAGGATCCCTTTTCGTGCTTCGACATTGAGGAGCCGCTCTGCCAAGTAGTGACACTGCCGATAGAGAAAGGGTGACTCTACCAAATCCTCCATTTGCTGATGGTCAGAAAGTGTAGGTAGACATGTCCTCGCGCATTGACTCTGGGTATGTCAATTCGCATGTAGTCCTCGTCCACGGTGCTGATGAAGGCATTTCTCACGCCTCTTGGAACGTAACACGCAATTCGCATGACCCTGTCAAACACCCAAAAGGCAATCGCAATGTACAGCCACGTCTCATGCCCGCGCGTTCGACCGTATCGGGTGACAATGTGTTCGTAAGATGCAAGAATGACCAGAATGGTGAGCAAAATGTGTATCACCACGAAGCATTCGTAGAAGCGCCGCCTGAAAGGCCCGATGGAGCCTATGATCAAAAGCGCGAGCGAAATGGTGCCAATGGAACCTCAAATCCAGTAAGGCTTCCCCATCAAGTTGGACAGATCCGAACTAGATAGATTCGACGTAAAAAGGTACAAGAAAATGAGTGTGTGCACCACCGCCTCAAACATGCAGAGGAACGCCGCCCATCGGTGTAGCATGAGAAACGTCGTGCGAGACCAGTTCGTCACCCAAAGAAGGACATTGTTGCGTCCGGCATAGAGGATCATCAGTGGAAGGTTCGCAAGACTTAGAACGCCGAATCGATTTCCCACAGATGTTAGTTTGCTCTGAGGACTCAGCGGGTCAGATGCGAAACAGTGTTTCTCCGACTCGCACTGGTATCCTATGCATAGAAGCAGTATGTTGATCCCCCACATGTACAAGATGAAAAGAGCTTGCCCTCTAGTTGGAACCATGAAGAATCCACGGACAGCTTCAGAGTGATGAGATCCCCATAGAGGCGGGTCGATAGCGTATCCTCTAAATGAGGCCAGGCGCGTTGGCAACCAAGGAAGGAATCGCAGCAACGATAAGGCGATGGGAATCAAGGCATACGTCAAGAAGACAATCAGGCCAAAACGTTGGTGGGATACTTCAATCCCGACGTAGGCTCTCAGCGACCGGTATTCGCGTCTCAATCGTTTGATGGGCACGTATCCGACATAGTCGAGCGTTTGATTCGTAGTAACGCTCGATTGCGGTGGTGGCTGGTCGGTCACATTCGCAATAGTTCGTCGATAGCTGGGGATTCTATAGCTGTAACTCCCAGGGCCATCATTTCGCCAGAAGTTCTCGAGATCCGAGCGAGATCCGTCGAGGCAGTGCTGTTGTAAGCAATAGGCCAAGGTATGACGGTAGAAGGTATTGTGCGCCATGCATTTGTCCGTGGGAAACTTCGTCACCGCCCAATTGCTGCTAGATGCAGCGTCTGAAGGATGTGATGATCCCTTGTTGGTCACATTTTCGTTTGAGCAATTAAGTGGTGCTGAAATGGAACTTTGGCAGGCAAAAGCACAAATTGGATTAAACAAATCGGTTCCATAACCGATCAGCCCACTGCTGGAGCTGACCACGGATGTGAGCGACAGAAGCGCGACAACGGAGAAATGATCACGAATCTTCATCGTGGTCGCTCAATTGCAAAAGTTCCCTGCCCATGTGAACTCGAGAAAGGTACAACGCAAGTGAACGGCGCTTTTTTAAATGTCTTTGACAGGGCCCAAGACAATGACAAATATCCAGTTCTATTATACATTGCCAAATCCAGCTGGTCTTGCCACGCCGTGTTCGGGATCAGATCTGGCGTGAACTTCTCATTATGTCCGGCCGCGACGGCACTGACAACAGAGAGAAACTTTTGAGATAAAGCCAATGCATCTGCCTCTGTAACGAACATGACGATTCGAGGTGCCTTTAGAGTTTTATCCTTGCTAGCCGCTGTTTGGTTACCGAATCTGGCGAAACGCTGTGGAGTGTGCCCCAGTTGCCGCGCGGTGTTGAATTCCAGACCAGATTGAAAGAGTACAAGGGACGTGTGCATGCCTGTAACAATTTAACCCACGCACCAGATCCGACTATGTTCTGGACTCCGCATTTGGTTAGTTGACATCCCGCTGTCACAACATGGCCGAACCCAATCGACTCAAACTCAAAATATTTTGACGTATCGGCACGATCTGTTTATGCGAGAGCATAGGAGAAGGTACGAACTACTGAACGCAAAGTTTTGTATGAGTCCGTCCGAGGTGTGTGGCTAGCATATTGCATCTGCGCCCGTCGTTGAGGACAGGCAGCACGTCGGGTCACCTCGCATCACTACATAGTATCCTATATGGGATCAACGGTTCAAAATAGCTCGAAGAATCGGGAAATTCGGAGAATATTGACCAATCACCACGTTGGTATACCATATAAGTGCACGCGCTCACGTACAATCTTAAAAGTATGTTCCTTCCACACAAACACCCCTTAGCCTTTTGCCGAGACCTTTCTCAAAGCCAGTTCCGGTGTAGCATGCAAAGATCGTCCATGCAAATACTATGTGCTGCAGAGCGCGGAGGTAACCCCCAAAGTAAAGTATATTGTCATTCGCGTTCTTGTCCCGTAGTTGTTCATTTTGTGCTCTATCCCGCCCCGTGATCAATAATATGACTCTTTTTACTTGTTTCTGCATTTCACCCTCAAACGGTGCAATTCATGTACGACTTATCTCACTCCGGGAGCAGCCTATGTGCTTCAGTCACTTCACCAAATCTGGAATGAGCCAACTCTGGACGCTTTCACCACCTCCAATCCTAGTCGTGTATATTATCGTCCGGGTCAGGGAACCATTCGCTCACTGAGAATGTCTCCTTCTTCTCCAATATCTTCTGGTAGTCCGATGGTTGGTTATAGAATCATTCTGTATATTCGTACCACTTTGTCTGGGCATCTTCTTTCACTAGTGCTTCCCATCTTCCCCTTGTATTAGTTCGGCAGTGTGCTATGTCGCACCAGAGTATATGCTTATTATCTTTGGTAAAAAGCTTGTCCTTGTTGATGAGGGCCAGCCACCCTGGGCTGGTTGGAGTCTGGACTCTCCAGAGATGTCGGCGAGAGAGGATAATCTGTGGGTTGACAAAAAGCCACATATAAAAGGATCCACAGACTCGACACTCAAGAGTATTTTTTCGTCCACATTTGCAAGAATTGAAGCAGTTATCGACTGTTATATCCTCTGAGGTAACCTTGCGCCTTCTAAAGCAGTTGCAAATGCCGGACCGCACAAAATCTCGATTTCTCTGCACGGAAATGTGCCCACATAACTTATGGTCGTCGAAGCCACTCTCGACTAATTTGCATTCAAGTCATCAATCTCTGTCTTGAGGGCGCGAGCGTCCTTGTTCTGACTCTGAGAACTGCGAATGGTTTCGTGAAGGGTTCAACTTGCTTTGACGGCGACACCTCCGATTGCCAGGACGGTCGCGGTGATAGTAACGGGGTATGCCGTTTTTTCAGGTTCACGATGAATTGACAGCGTGAAGGGGACGACAGAAGGTTTTGTGAAAATGATATCTCGTTGACCGGACACATCGCTCGCCTCCGTCGTTGGATGCTTCAAATGTTTTTCGCTATGTCAGTCGGACACGACCATGCGTGTTTCAGCTCCTTCGAGGCCGCAAACCTAACCGCCTGAGATCGTCGAAGCCAATGGAGTAATTTCTGGTACGTGGCTGATGGCTCCGAAGGCTGACGCCACAATCAACAGGCTTGAACAACTACTTATCATTCCCGCCGCTTCTATCTCAAAGCAAGGCTTTGACCCATTCGATCCTTTACTGTCGCGTTACGTACGTATGACTTAATTGGCAGACGCAATAGTGCCATAGTGCATAAATGGTTTCCTATCAGGGTGAGCATCTCGAAGCATAAGTCTTTATCTGTCATAGGCATTGTAGTTGCTTTGCGGGCTGTTTTCATGTTTATTGTGGTTATTGAATAATAGATCCGATTGAAGATCAGGCCTATTACATCCTGCTATGTAAGAATCCTTTATTAAAGTTTTAAGAAACCTAGTCATATCTTTAAAGAATCTCCTACGCTTCTCTTTTCGTGCCGCAATCGCCGTCATTAGTGCATCTGATGGCGCGCGTATCAAGCCTATATATTGCAATATTTCATCCTGCTCAATCTTACCCAGATCGCTCTGAATAATCTTATTGCTAACAATAACGTCGCCGAGGCTCGGATCAAATTTACTTAGAACGCCGCCACTAACCCCAAATGCAAATTAAGGTGAAGGTCCGTTTTATATGCGTGGCTACTATCGCGGCGTTATTTGTTCCATACCCATTGAACGGTAGACACGCAATAACAACATTATATCCGCAAATAGTACCTAAGATATAGGTATTGCCATCGTTCAACGGTTGGGGCGGGCGCTCGTGGATTCCGTCAAAGATACTCTCGGCGACCTCTCACGCACAGATCCAACCGACAAGATATTTTTTATGATGTATACCGCTGGCGTTGCGGTGTTGGCCATCCGGCTTATTCTCGCTGTCATTTCTGTTTTGTCTCTGTTTCTCGTAATTGACCCCCTTGTGGCACGATTGATCACTCTCGCTACATTTTCTTTTGCCGAGAAATCGTGACGTGAGAGAAGCTCATTAATCCTAGGTCTAGTCGCGTCACTGGGCTTTATCTTAGATTTGGTTTATAAAAATGACTGCCCTCAAGTGCAGTCCTCAGTATGAACTTCAAAGCCACCAGACTGCAGCAAGTTGAGCCAAACCCAGTTAGCTTGGAGTGAAGGGGTGGCAAGTGGGGCGCTCTAACAGCGCGTAAAATGCTGCGCCGTGTGTGAAGAGTTGGCTACTCATTCCCACCCACAATTGACTACAAGATGGTCAGTCCAAGACATGAGACCCAGGGCTCATGTTCACCCAGGGAAGATTGGATGTCGTGGCTGCAGGTGCACGACCTTGAGGACAACCACTCCCAGCGACCAGACCACCTCGATGATGTACCCGATAGCACTGCTGGTTCCCTCAACCTTGACCCCTCTTCTGTCGATGAACCTTTCCCATCACAAGATCACTCTCAGCAAGCGGCGTCATGGGGGAGGTGGTCTGCGAATTCCAGTGAATCTCGGATTGATGGATGGGACTCAATTGGACATGACTTTCGCGGCCGACAATCTGGTTTGCTTCAGATAAATGACTTGCCCTTTATCGATCATGACCGGTGCCTACCGGAAGCTGCATTCAGCGCAGACTGTGGTGTCCCATCGGATTCCTCAATAGGGTCCTTGGACTCGTTCACATCATCAACATCGACGGCTGCACGAAGAAGGAGGGGCAAACAAGCTGTTCGCTCGGACACTGACGCAACAAAGTCAAAGGCTACAGCCCCAAGGGCAGCAGGTAGAAAATACCAATGTACGTTTTGTACCGACGTCTTTAAAATCAAATACGATTGGCAACGGCACGAGACAAGCATGCACTTGAGCCTCGAGCAGTGGAAGTAAGTCATGTTTGAGTAGTCAGCCGCTTGATCGTATCTCAGGCTCAAGTTACTGAATTCTTTTTCAGGTGCTCGAGATTTGGCCCGGTAATACAACGACCAGATGGCCAAAACTACTGTGTGTTCTGCAACCTTCGCGACCCTCCGCCCGAACATGCCGAACTACACAATTACTCCGCGTGTGTGGCGCAACCAGATGGAGCACGTCTATTTTACCGGAAAGATCATCTACGGCAGCACCTCCGACTGTTCCATCGCGGATGCAACTTCAAAGACTCGATGAGGAGTTGGCTGTCGTATACAAATAAGGTTAAATCACGGTGTGGATTCTGCAATGCTCATATGGAGACGTGGACTGAGAGGCAGAAGCACCTGGCGGCTCATTTTCGGATGGGCGTAGACATGAAGGAGTGGAAAGATGATCGCGGTTTTGACCAACAGGTTGACGATATCGTGGAAGATGACATGCCAGTCTTTTTGATCGGCGATCAGAGACGCACAATGGAGCCATTCTCTGCTTCACGAGCGGACCACCGCTTAGATATGAGTATCCCTCACATCTCCAGGCCTGCTAACAACGGCGAATCCAACGCCGCGTCGATCTCAAGTCAGATAGATTCGACTCATAGCCCCCATTCCTATCGAGACACAGAACGGATTCTATTAAAATATGTCTCCAACGAGATCTCACGAGGGCGTGTACCTTCAGATCATCAGTTGCAGAGGAAAATGAGCGAAATCATCTACGGACCGGAAAATGCGTGGGATGCCACATGGGCCGATAATCCTCAATGGCTGGAAATGTTTAGGAAGAAGGCTGGACTGATCAGCCTGCAGCCCAGTCGTGGGAAAAACGCATTCGTAGGATTTGATGCTTTATAGCTGTCGTCTTCTAGAAGAAAGCCATCATCTCTCTACCGCTTCTAGGCTAGGCTACAAAAGCTGAGCTTCAAATTCGACTGATCGCTGATCAGAGATAATCTAGTCGCATGAGGCGCCAAATGCGGACTTTCCATGAGGCCCGTTATCGGGGCCGGCCCGCAACTTCATCGTAGGGCGTAAAACTTTACGCCCTTCGGAACGCCCCGCTTCCACATTCTGAGCCTCCAGTGACGTAAAAGGGTGATTTCGACAAGCCACAAAAGGATGAAGTGGCATTTTATCGAGCCTAAAGAGTATATGTAGGCGATGTAAGTGTATAGGACATGTTTATTACATCAAAGACGTCTCTGGTTTAGCAACTAGCATTGTCACGATGACGGCTTATACTTCAACCCAACAGAACGGCGTGGCTGCCCCGGCAACCCGCATGAAGAAGTAGCTTGATGCATCCAAATTAAAAGTTACTCGAGCAACAGCTCTTCAACAAGTCCCCAAACCTGGGTCTGCTGAGCTGTGGGCGCAGAATGTCGCTATTGATCATATGCTTACTTGCCGTTGGACGGTAGAAGCGGGCTGGGAAGATCCAGTCATCAAGCCATTTGGTGACTTGACTATCTCGCCTCTCGCCTCCTGCATACACTACGCCACACAGTGTTTTGAAGGCATGAAAGTGTATCGCGGGTTTGACAATCGTCTGAGACTTTTTAGACCTGATCGCAATGCGAAACGCTTAGCTATAAGCGCAAAGAGGGTTTCGTTGCCAGACTTTGATCCCGAACAGCTGGTTGAGTTGATCAAGGCTCTGATCCGTGTTGACGCACAAAGTATATTCCCCCTCATTTTCTTTTCTCTTTTTTCGTAGTCATGGTAGAGATGAGTTGGCTTACAAACTTTTAGAGTGGCTCCCGAAACCTGGCGATTTCCGTTATGTCCGGCCTGCACTGATTGGCACTAGACGCCAGCTAGGTGTCCAAATTCCCAAAGAAGCGCTCTTGTTGATTACAATAGTCTGCTGGCCTGACTTCTCAACCGACTCCCCTCCAGGTGTAGAGCCCAGATCAGACCTGCGATTGCTCGCATCGCGAAACGACACCATTAGGGCGTGGCCTGGTGATTTTGGATATGCCAAGGTTGGGGCCAATTACGGCCCTAGCTTTGCATCACACTGCGAGGCACAAGCAGCTGGATATGATCAGATCCTGTGGCTTTTCGGTCAGGATGGTCAGGTCACAGAGGCTGGCGCCAGTAACTTTTTTGCAGTTGTCAAAGATGAGCACAAAGCAAGGACTCAGCTGCTGACAGCACCTTTGACTGATAAAATTATCCTTGATGGTGTTACTAGACGATCTGTCTTAGAATTGGTCGAGTCTCGATTGGATGGTAAACTGGAGGTGTGCGAAGAAAAGTTCACCATAGCAGACCTTGAGAGAGCGTGGAAAGAAGGTCGTCTTTTAGAGGCGTTTGTGTCTGGAACGGCTGTGAGTGTAGCTAGCACCGGATTCCGAAGAGTCATTGCTGATATTTTACTCCAGTTCTTCATAAAGGGTGTATCAACCATTCGCGTCGGTGATCGTAATATCGATCTACCGCAGGCACAGCATGAGAAGAAAGGATTTGGCCCTCTAATCAAGCGCTGGCTTAAGGATATTATGTTTGGAAATGAATGTCATGAATGGGGCATTGTTATTGACGAAAATTGTTTGGAGTGAGTAGAAGATCGTCCCACCGTGCATTAAGCGACGTTTCTGCCACGCGATCTTCTTGTTTGGTATACTTCAAATGACGAACAAGCACTGAGTTGCAGCCGTAGCTTTAACACCATCTCTCCTTTGGAGTAGAATACTTATAATTAGAGCCTATGATAAAGTGTGTATAAGAAAAGAAACATTCGAGTCCCAGAAACAAGACGTTATACGCTGAAAGGACTCAACCACAATAATTGGCAGCTTCCTATGACTTGCTACTGCTGTAGATGACCTTTCGGGCTTTTGGGCAAGCTCTCGGGGTAAGGCGTATCATGTGGGGCAGATAAGGATATTTTATGCATAAGAACCGTCCATCCCCGTTCCCGTTCATCCTACAACAACTTCCTAGATTCTTCTGAGTGAGAAACATTGACTTTTCTGATGGCTAACCACAAATCAGTTTCCTTAGGTGAGCCATTCCATCTATGAATCAGTAAAGGCTCATAAGCTGTATTATGTGGATGGCAAGTCAATGATATCTGACATCCCTTGGGAGACTGCGTCTTATTACTTGGTTGAATTGCGCCAATATCGATCGAGATGCTAATCAATGTTCATAACAGGTGCTTTGGGACGGAATTATTCCGTTCGTCATGCTCTAGGGCAATATCGCTCAGCATGCGTGACAACGACGTACACCATTCCGTCACAAAATGAATATGATCTGCCTCTGTATCGAGAACAGTTTCACATAGCTTTAGAATGGAGCCTTCAGGCAACGATTCGACAACATTCTAGCTTACTATACGGTGTCTCAGATGAAACAGAAGCCAGAATTGCAATGTATAAGCAGATTCACCAAATTGATCGATGGGACATTCTGAAGATCATCGAGGGTCAAAACATCGACTCAATAACTGCTGAAACAAAAGAGGCAGATGCGCAGCTATCTCAGTTACTCGAGGAAGGACATGCTGAGTTCTGGCTCCCCAACAAACCAGCATGGAAGGTGGTCGTCTTAGAACATGCGTATACCAGCTCCAAGGACCAGAATCCTGGTCAAATTAGCCTCGCAAGAATTGACATTGCTTTTTTCGCACACCACGCTATTGCCGATGGATTGAGTGGCGTCGCCTTCCACGCCTCTCTAATGGACAACTTCAAGAGCCGTTCAGAGTCACTCTGCCCGCCTCCTTGGCCCATGACTTTCAGCGAACCACGAGCTGCGCCGATCGCTATTGAGGAGCGCGTGGTCTGCCTCTTATGCAATTGCAACATTTGCAGCAGTCCCGGCGCCTGCGACCGCAAAGCATGGGCGGGAGCTGCGATATCTCTAGCGCCCACAATAAGCTTCAAATCTCGGCTTCGGATGGTGACGATCCCGACCGAGACCCTTTCAGCTGTGCTTCAGAAATGCAAGCTAGCCAAGATTACACTTACTGGACTTTTGCATGCGCTAATATGCACCTCACTCCGCCGTGGTATCAAAAAGGACGTTCCCGGATTCCGATCCGTAACACCTTTTTCAGTGCGACAGCATACGGGAGCGTCTACTAGAGATATCGTCAACCACGTCTCTTTCTTGACCAGTTACGCGTCTCGCACGGAGCTGGAGAAGATTCAAGATTGCGAACCTGGCTCAATGGCAGAAGAGCAGCAGATCATCAAATTGGCACAGTCATTCGGTAGAGACATGGTAACCAAGGTAAAGCAGTTCCCTCATGGCAGTATGGTCACCAGCCTGAATCGTATTCATGATCTATTGTCGCACTGCCGAAGCCAAGGTGGTACAGAAAGACAATATACATATGAATTGTCGAACCTGGGCTTAGCTTCTGACATTTCCCCGCCTAGCGGTAGCAACCTGAAGCTCGAAAAGTTGGTTTTTACGCAATGTGCCATGGTCGTTGGTCCAGTCATTGACTTCAGCTGCGCCAGCACAAGGGGCGGACCTCTCGTAATCAGCATTACTTGGGAGCAAGGAGTCATTGAAGAATCGCTCGTTGATTGCGTTGCGCAAGAAATAGAGACCCGACTGGGATGTGGAGGTGGCGATGGTAGATAAGGAGTCGACTGGATAAGACCCCGAAATCGTAGTCTTGAACAATCGCCTTTGGATGATATCCAGCCACTGATTCATGTCTTACTTTGGTATTTCATAGAGGGACATCCATTTGAGGCGTGATTTGCGAATGTCAGCTCTAGGGATTGATTCTTTTCTTTAATATTTCAGCTTAACTTTACCACTTCGGAAAAAATCTGATAAGCTATTGATGGGACACCAAACCCAACTGATGGTTGCTCAACTTGGTAGACTAGTCTAGAATTATCCTATACTCCTACTACTTAGGGCATATCAAAGTGGTCTTCCGGCCCGGAGCAAAATGGTCCCAATATGCTGGCTTGCGCCAATTGTAAGGTGCTTCTGGAAAGTAATTGTTGTTTTGCGGGCGCGTTCCGCTTATCGGCTCTCCTTAGAAACTGGTGGAGCAGCGCAACAAAGCGTGGAGACGCGGGAGCTAACAAGGGCGTATGCTAGGGCGCATTCCAAGTCGTATACAACTGGCGCAAAACTTGCATGTGGAGGGAGTTGACTAGAAGCGCGAGCTTGGGCTTACTTTACTTATCTCGTGAGGCACAAAGCATACGAAGGAGATGATGGTCTCCCGATCTCGGGCGTCAGAGGTGTGTGTGTCTTGTACACTGGACTGAGTTGGCCACCAAGGTGTAGTTTTGCTCTAGAGTGTCAAGCAAGCCAAGATGACGAAAATAGACTCTGAGGCCATCACCGAATGGATCGTTTTAATTCCCGATATCAAGGGCTCGTTAGAGAGGCGGATGAGTGTGTGAGAGTAAGTCACATAAATGCTTTCCGCCGGGGCTCTTCAAGGATATAAACAGCTTATAGGACACATGTCAAGGACATGATGAAGCATATCGATTCTGGCTTTTTTCAAATGGGAGGGGCCACCTTGGACGAAAACCGCATTGATGGAAGTGCTATTATTGCTCGTGCCAAGTCCGAAGCAGAGATACTGGATGTCCTCAAGACTGATATTTACGCGCGAAATAGAGTCTGGGACCTGGACCGCGCTGAATTTATCCCTGTGAGTGTAGGAAGTACGATTGATATAGGGCGGCGAGAACTGAACTAACAGCAGCGACAGTTCAAGTGTGTTTATATGCGTGCGCACGTTGATGATCAGATCATGGGGGATCTGTGGAAATATTGATGGTATGTGGGTACTCGCCGCAAGGATTGTTATATAAAGCGTAGCTGCCCACCAATTTCACAATAAATCTAACATTCACCTGCCAACCTCAATTTGTTAGCCATGGAGTCCATCGCCATCGTTCAAAGGGGCAGCGCGTTCGCCCAAGAAAAGATAACACTACCGCCTCTAAGAGAACATCAAGTTTACATCAAAGTTGAATACGTGGCGTTCAACCCAACTGATCGTAAGGCTTGCCTTTGTCTTGTCTGCTTTCGTGACGCTGATCTTGTCTAGGGCTTGCATTCGACGTTGATGCCTTTGGAGATGGAGCAGTTTTAGGCTGCGACTTTGCTGGAACAGTAGTTGAAGCCCATCCCAATGTGACAAAGTTGCGGACTGGTGACAGAATCGCTGGTTTTATCTGGGGCGGTAAGTTTCTGAATCCTTAGCATGACGAAGTGTAAGGGATTAATTTGCTCACATATGCATTTAGGAGAGATCAAGGGCTTGGGTGCATACTCGTCAGTTTATTACTCTGCAATTCTCGTTTTGGGCTAGCTTCTTACCGAGTTTCAGCGCCTACACCATTGCGAACGAACGTCTCTCCTTCAACATTCCCCATAACACAAGCTCTGCTCAGGCATCTTCGGTGCCTTTGGCGGCCAATACAGCCTGGCTTGCTCTATTCTCCGAAGACTGCATTGCATTCAACCGAGACGACTTGGCTGACAAGGCTTCTCTACTCGTCTGGGGAGCGAACAGTATGTATTTCTAGGCCATCTTTCAGGACAAGAAGGACTGTTAATCCTGGATGACAGCCACTGTAGGTTACTTCGCCATTCAGTTGGCCAAGCTCTACAACATTGAAGTCGCCACGACATGCAGCCCTCGAAATTTCAACAAGGCCCGGCAGGCCGGAGCAAGTCATGTATTTGACTACAACGACGAACATGTCATTTCCAAGATCAAGACTGCATTGCCAAATCTTGAACATGTCTTTGATACGATTGGGAATGAAACTTCTTCTACTACTGCAGCTAAAGCAATCAGCAACCTAGAAGGCGTGCTATGTACAGTTCGGCCTGGCAAAGCTAACACTCAAAATGTTCCGTCACACATCAAGGTCACGGATGTTTTCGTCTTCACAGCGTTCCCCACGGCACATACCTACCGCGG